>JAODAL010010155.1:0-106727 GCA_025379985.1 Phyllomedusa bahiana | reverse complement strand
GAGCTCAAGCTGTTCACAAACGCTCTCCATAAAAACCCCTCACTGGCTCCAGCTTTTTCAAGGAAGAATGGGCAAGAATTTCGTCCTCAATGTGCAAAATGATAGGACATCCCAAGCGATTGCAGCTGTAATGCAGAAAAGGTGGGGCTACAAAGTTTAAATTTAAAGGGGGCAGAAAAATTTTCACGCCCCCTTTTCATTTTTTTTTATTTTTCTTAAAAAAAGTTTAAAATTCCAATAAATTTGTTCCATTTCAAATGTGTCCCACTTGTTGTTTTTTCACAAAAAAGATTAAAATTTTATTTTTCTTTTTTTTTAAAGCCTGAATGTGGCAAAAGGGTTTTTGAAAAGTTAAGGGGGAAAAAAATACTTTCGCGGGCACTGACGTGCAATTTTTTTTTGTTTTTTAAAACCCCCTTTTTCCCCGCTGTTTTTAAAAAAATGTAGGGGGGGGCCCCCCCTTTTTAAAACTCCCTACACTTCCCAAATTTTGGAAATTAAGATTTGTTTACAAAAATATTTATACATCATATATTTTTATATCCCCTTGTTTTTTTTGGTTCCAAAAAATACCACGAAGTCCAGCTTACAAAGGAGATGTCGGCAGTGTCTGTTCCAGAGTGTGAGGTGGATAATGCTGAGTACAATACCACTGAAGCTCGTGAGCATAATACTTTTCCGTTAAGGAATGGTAGAAGTGTTGTGTCACCAGAAATACAGACTAGTAAATGGGCAATGTATCAGAGCTCTTCTCCTGGAAGTTCCCAAAATGTACACGAGGCAAACTTTTTTTGCCCAAAAAAAAGTGTTTTAAAGCAGAAAGGAGCGATGATTAGGGGAATAGGTATGGAAAAAAGCTTCATCTAACCTTGCCTCTTTAAAGGATGGATTTGGTTACAATAATTGTAACAATACTGGATTAAGGGGTCAGATCATTGCTGAAATCCTTACCCCACCTGATCCCAACCGTTTTCTACCCGTAGTGGGAAAAAAAGACTACGTTCAAGAGACACAGGAGATGAACAGGTGTGATTTATAAAACATTTATTTTCAAATTTTTTAATGAGGAAAAGATCTAACCATTCAATGACATAAGACTTACTGCTTATAAAAGTAATGTATATGCCCTCATTGCAGTATTGTGTATCTTAGCATATCTTCACACCGAGGTTTGGGGTATTGGGAATATCCTCCATCGAAAGGGCTCTACATAACCCACCTTATAAACTAAAAAGGGAAGGACTCTAAAAAAAAGAAAACAAAATTTTAATGCGAATGGCCTAAGGGGGATGTTTACACGGATAATTTCGGGTTTCAAGGGGCCCAAAAAAACGGCGGGTTTTTGGTATCACGCTGACGGTGTTACTCCCCAAGCACGGGGGGGGGGGGGCGGCACCCTCCGGCCCCCTTGCATGCATTCTCGCGCCCATAACGGGCGAATAATTTAGTCATTATCCCCCGTCGTACAAATGATGTTTTACACGCGGGGGGACGAGGCTAATCCTGGGTTCCCCTAGAACTATGGATTACCATAATTGCGGCGGATCTCGCCTAGAATGCACGGCAAAATCGTAAGACAAAAGTTTGGGCACACCCCATTCCAAAGGGTTTTTTGTATTTTCTGGTTCTAAAAATTGTAGATTCCAATGAAGGCATCAAAATATGAAATTTAAACCATGTGGAATTATATACTTTAACCCAAAAAATGTGAAACAAAAGGAAAATATGTCTTATATTCTAGGTTCTTAAAAGTAACCCCCTTTTGCTTTTTATTACTGCTTTGCACATCTTGGCTTTTTCTTAAGGCTTTTAAGAGGGAGTCACCTGAAAAGTTTTCACTTTACGGTTGCCCTAAAAGGTTTATAAAAGGGGTTGGGCCATAGTTGTGTTGTTTAGAGTGGGGGGTTTCCAGCTGAAAATCAATGAATGGGGTTAGTTTCATTTTGGCAAGAAAAAGCAGCTAAGTAAAAAAAAACAGGGGCCACATTACTTTAAGAAATAAAGGGCAGTCAGTCTGAAAAAATTGGGGGAAAATTTGAAAGTGTCCCCAAAATGCAATTGGCAAAAAAACCCATCAAGCGCTACAAAGAAACTGGCTCACATGAGGACCACCCCAGGAAAGGAAGAGCAAGAGTCACCTCTGCTGCGGAGGAAAAGTTCATCCGAGTCACCAGCCTCAGAAATCGCAGGTTAACAGCAGCTCAGATTAGAGAGCAGGTCAATGCCACACAGAGTTCTAGCAGCAGACACATCTCTACAACAACTGTTAAGAGGAGACAGTGTGCAGCAGGCCTTCATGGTGAAATAGCTGCTAGGAAACCATTGCTAAGGACAGGCAACAAGCAGAAGAGACTTGTTTGGGCTAAAGAAACACAAGGAATGGACATTAGACCAGTGGAAATCTGTGCTTTGGTCCAATTTGAGATCTTTGGTTCCAACCACCGTGTCTTTGTGTGATGCAGAAAAGGTGAACGAATGGACTCTACAAGCCTGGTTCCCACTGTGAAGCATGGAGGAGGAGGTGCGATAGTGTGAGGGTGCTTTGCTGGTGACACTGTTGGGGATTTATTCAAAATTGAAGGAATACTAAACCAGCATGGTTACCACAGCATCTTGCAGCGGCATGCTATGCCATCCGGTTTGCGTTTAGTTGGACCATCATTTATTTTTCAACAGGACAATGACCCCAAACACCTCCAGACTGTGTAAGGGCTATTTGACCAAAAAGTGATGGGGTGCTCCACCAGATGACCTGGCCTCCACAGTCACCAGACCTGAACCCAATCGAGATGGTTTGGGGTGAGCTGGACTGCAGAGTGAAGGCAAAAGGGCCAACAAGTGCTAAGCATCTTCTGGGAACTCCTTCAAGACTGTTGAAGACCATTTCAGGTGACTACCTCTTGAAGCTCATCAAGAGAATGCCAAGAGTGTGCAAAGCAGTAATCAAAGCAAAAGGTGGCTACTTTGAAGAACTTAGAATATAAGACAGATTTTCAGTTGTTTCACACTTTTTTGTTAAGTATATAAATGTGTTAATTCATAGTTTTGATGCCTTCAGTGTGAATCAACAATTTTGATAGTCCTGAAAATACAGAAAACTCTTGGAATGAGAGGTGTGTCCAAACTTTTGGTCTGTACTGTACGTGCGCAATTACGCTTCAAAATAAGCCATGTGAACATACCCTAAGCATGAAAATTGTCTTGCTATGCTTTTATGTACAGTAAAAAAAAAAAAAAAGTATATATAAATTTATATACATACAGTGCTCTGTATACATGACTACACCCACTTTAAAAAGTAAGATTTTAATCAATATCTCAGTAAACACAAGGCAGCTGCCAAAATATGGACATGACTGAACTTCATAGAACATATTTTTTAACATATAACATGAAAGTAAGGTTAATAATTTAACTTCGATTACAATGTCTTCAGTTTTATTAAAATAAGTTGGTGCAAAAAAAACAATTAATACACTCCACATAAAAAACTACTCCATCTAGTAATTTGTATGACCTCCATGATTTTTAAGGACCAAGTCATCTAGGTATGAAATAAACAGGTTGTCGTCATATTGCTACATCTGTCTTTTTCCATTCTTCAAAAATGACCTCTTTTAGAGCCTGGTTGATTTGGAGAATGACAATCGTCTCTTCAGAATTCCCCATAGGTGTTCGATTGGGTTCACATCAGGAGATAAACTTGACTACTGAATCGCTTTTACCCCCATTGTTCTTCGGAAATGCAACATTGACCTTAGATGTTTATTTTGGATCATTGTTATATTGGAAAAGTGCACGAAGATCAAGGGCATAGAGTGGTGGTAGCATAGTTCAGTACATCTGTGAATTCATGATACCATCAATGAGGTGTAGCTCCCCGACACCAGCATCACTGATGTAGCCCGACATAAGGACACCACCACCATGTACCACTGTAGGCACAATGCATTTTTGTTTGTACTTCTCACCTTTGCGACGCCATACTGTTTTGAAACCATCAGTTTCAAAAACATTTATCTTGAGACTACTGGGACTCTATACTCTTTAGTGATAAGACCAAGATAAATGTTTGTGGAACTGATGGCTTCAAAATTGCATGGTGTTGCAAAGGTGTACACAGAAAAAGTCATAGACTCTAAAATGAAACATCTTGGTGTGGGGCTGCATGCTGCTTGTTTTGAGGAGCTATATTTCATTGATGACATAATAAATTCAAAGATATACTGCTCTATATTATAAAAGAAATTGCTAACATCACACTGTGCCCTTGGTTGTCTTGCACTTTTCCAATATAACAATGATCCAAAACACACAGGGTGAAGCTGATTCAGTGACCAAGTAGGTCTCCTAATCGGAACCCAATCTAACAATGATGGGGAATTCTGAAGAGACAAGTTGAGCATCACTCTCCATTCAGCATCCAGGCTCTAAAATAGGTTGTTCTCGAAGAGTGGAAGAAGATATATGTTGCAATATGTCGCTGGTTTGTTCATTCTATGCCTAGAAGACTTGGTGCTGCCCTTTAAAAAACATGAAGATCATATATCATACTATGTAATTTTAAGTTATTATTAACTTTACCTTCATGATTGGTTTTCAAAAAAACTATAATATAAAAAATAAAGGACATTTTATTAGGTACACTGTCCAAACTGCTCGTTAAACACTTAATTTCTAACTCAGCCAATCACCAGGCGGAACTCAGTGCATTTAGGCATGTAGACATGGTCAAGACAATCTCCGCAGTTAAAAACCGGCATCAGTATGGGGAAAGAAAGGTGATTTGAGGGGCTTGAAGTTGGCAGGGTTTGTTGGTGCCAGATGGGCTTGGTATCGTATTTCAGAAAATGTGATTCCTGGGATTTTAATGACAACTCTCTAGGTTTCCATAGAGTGTTCGATTGGTCAATCAAGAAAAAACAATCCTTTGAGCGCCATGTTCTTCGGAAATGCAACATTGTTGATGTTTAGATCTGTAAAAAGATGCAAAAATGGGCAGATTTGGTTTGGGAGCATAGTTAGTACACTGTGAATTCATGAACCACAGGTTACCCCGACAATTATGAGCCCCACATAGGAACCAACCACCATGGTACTATGTAGGCAATGCATTTTGATGTACATTCTACCTCGACGCCATACTGTTGAAACCATCAGTTTCAAAAATCTTATCTTGAGAGACTACTGGTGCCTAACTCTTTAGGATAAGACCAAGATAAATGTTTGGGAACTGAGGCTCAAAATTATGGTGTTGAAAAGTTCAAGAAAAAGCATAGACTCAAAATGAAAACTTGGTTGGGGCTGGTCTGTTGTTGTTGGGAGTTTTTCATTGATGCAAAAAAGATTATTTATTGGCAAACATACCGTTGGCCTGGTTGTCTTGCCACTTTTCAATTAGCATGATCCAAACACACTGACTGTTGACCAAGTGGTCTCTACGGAACCAATAACATGATGGTGGTTCTGAAGGACAAGTTGAGCATCACTTTTACTAGGCATGGTTTTAATAAGTGTGCCGTGACTTTGTTATTTATGTTGAGATGGTGTGTTAAAACATTGAACAATATTATATGAATTAATGTTAATTAAGCTTACCTTATGATAGGCAAAAAATTAATTAATTATAGATGTATATATATATAAGTATATTATATATATATATATTATATATATATATATATATATATATATAATAGTATATATATTTTATATATACACAACACACAGCTGTAAATATATTTCTAAAGGTGCTATTGACATGAGAGTCTCACCAGCTATCTGCAACAACCCATCCAATCCACGCAGGCAAAGGAATGATACTATAGATGTCCAAAATTATGTCTAATAATGAGAAATTACAAAAGGGAAAAAGTATTGAACACGCTTACTGAAATTTATTTAACCCCTTAAGACCTCCCACTGTCTTTTGATGGCGGGCAGATTGTTTTCTCTGTCAGCGACAATGCCAAAATCTTGTCTGAAATCTTTTGGGGAGCACCTGGTCGTGACCAATTTGTAGTGAATGTTCTTTCTCCTTCCGGATTATGGCCCCAACAGTGCTCACTGGAATTTTCTGTAGTTTAAACATTCATCTGTAACATTTACCATCAGTATGTTTTGCAACAATAAGGTTGCAAAGGTCTTGGGACAGCTCACTGGTTTTACCAATCATGAGATACTTCTTGTGGGGCATCTTGGTAATGAGACAGCTTTTTATAGGCCATCACTTGAAGCAGCTGGTATTTTTTATCACTAAGTGGCAGGATTGCTTTCTAATTACTGATAAATTCCAGCTGGTGTCATGACTTTTCCTGGCTTTTTACACCTCTTTCTTTGTGTTCAATACTTTTTCCCTGTGTCATTTCTCATTATTACACATAACTTAATTTGTGGGCAGCTACACTTTGATTTCTTTGTGTGGATTGGATGGGTTGTTACCAACATCTGGTAATAATTTATGTCAATAGCACCTGTAGAAACACCTTTAGAAAATTGGTGAAGCGTTCAATACTTATTTCACCCGCTGTATATAATGTGTGTGTGAGTAGTTTTCTAAGTTGCTTGTCTTCTTGAGTGAGGAAGGTACGGGGAAGTGAAATATGTCAAGTATTTCTGTCTTTGTTAATTACTATAATAGCTTTTTCTCAGCTTATTATAGGACAGTTATTTAAGTAGGGGACTTTTTAAGATTTATTTTAATGTGATATCATGTTACTTTTATTTCTATCTGTGATAGTGTTGCGCTTCTGATTTCGGTAGGTACGATTCAGCCTGACGGCGATTGTGGAGGAATCGTGCAACCAATCACCAGCTTTTAGAAAGTATAACATTTTATTGAGTTATACACTGCTTTTTTCTTGTCTGGAAAAAGCTGGCACCGGAATGTACAATTTTCCCCGCAATCGCCAGCAAAATTTGACTCTAGCTGCAGAGCTTCACTTGTCTTTAACATATATCCATATTATTTCACTAGATTTTGCTGTCCTGTGAACTTGTCTTCCCCTGCAGGCAGATTGTTCTATCATCATCGGTTCCTAAAAGAAAAGTACATATTCCGCCTTTGTTCAGTTCCCCGACACATTATAAGCAAGTCTTCAGTGCGTGTCTTGCAGGTATAGATTTTATGTTTCATGCAGAGAACTTAACTGCTCTTTTTAACTGAATGCACATTCATTGAGTCATGCACAAAAAAGTCCTATCACAGAAATGGTGTCATGGAGAATACAGAAGATTTAAATAAATTGCATAAAAAAAGTAAAAATCCCACTATAAACAGTAAGCAACCAACATGTAGTACACAGAATAATCAATGCCCATAAATGCTCCAATCAGGAGCTCAAAGACGCACCATAAACAATTGGAAAGGGGATCAGAGAATAAAATAGTCTTACCACCTTAGTTGTTCACACAGGTGAAGAGAAATCCATTACATGATTACATGTTAAATGGAAAAACACTGGGTAAAAGTGACATGGAGAAGGACTTGGGAATCCTGGTGGACAGTAAACTTAATTGTAGCAGCCAGTGTCAGGCAGCAGCAGCCAAAGCAAATAGGATCATGGGGTGCATTAAAAGGGGCATAGATGCACATGATGAGAACATTATTCCCCCATTATACAAGTCACTGGTTAGACCACACATGGAATATTGTGTACAGTTTTGGGCACCAGTGCACAGGAAAGACATTGTAGAGCTTGAACAGGTACAAAGGCGGGCAACAAAAATAATAAAAGGACTGGGTGGACTACAGTACACAGAAAGATTGGCAAGATTAGGGTTATTTAGTTTAGAGAAAAGAAGGCTTCGGGGGGGACATTATAAATCTGTTTAAATACATAAAAGGTCAATATAAGATCTCTCCCAAGATTTATTTATACACGGGGCTGGATCTAGAACAAGGGGGCATCCTTTACGTCTTGAGGAACGAGAGTTTCTACATGAACATAGAGAGGGCTGCTTTACTGTAGGAGCAGTGAGACTATGGACTTGTCTGCCAGAGGGGGTGGTCATGGGGAATTCAATAAACCCAGTTCAAAAAGGGTTTGGATGCATTTCTGGAGCGTAATAATATAACAGTTTTTAGTGACTAGGATTCAGGAGAGGGGTCATTGATCCAGGATTTTTCTGATTGCCAGATTTTGGAGTCAGGAAGGAATTTTTCCCTAAAATGAGGACAATTGGCTTTACCTCATTGGGGGTTTTTTGCCTTCCTCTGGATCAACACCTTAGCACAACAGGCTGAACTAGATGGACGACTTGTCTTTTTTTTAGCCTTACAAACTATGAAACTATGAAACTATGTATCACATGTCTTGCTAACAATAGACTACATAGGGACAGGGCCGTCACTACATAGGGACAGGCCCATCACCATAAACCAAAGCCAAAATATACAAAAAGCTTTACCACAATCTGCTACATATAAAACTACTAAATAATAGTCATACAGTTATCAAATAACACTGCTACACCAACCAGAATCCCAAGACCACTCAGACCACATATCACCAGCACACAGTGACCAAATAATACCACCACACCATGACCACATATCACCACCATATAGTGACTGGTATACTGAATAATACAAACTGACCATTACTGAATACAAACCATTATATTTCAACCAATATTACCGGCATACAGTGACCATACAATGATGTATACCAGTGTACACAGGCTCTGCAGACATATAAATGATTAAAGTAAAGTTATATCTAGTGACTCACAGGAGAGGTCTCTGAAGAGATGTTCTCTTTCTCATCTTCTTCTTTTCCATCTGTCCCAGACACCATGACGACTACTTCCGACTCTTCACTGTAAAATTTCAAAACAAATATCTTAAGACTCCTCCCTTTATCAGTGCTTCTCTACCAATTCCTATCTCTATACAAACTCCCCATCTATAGCACTTCATATGGTAGACATGTAATATGCCCCCTATAGCCAGGTAGTAGCCCCCCTGTTGCCAGGTGATGCCCCCCTGTGGCCAGGTGATTCCCCCTGTGGTCAGGTGATGCCCCCTGTGGCCAGTAGATGTCCCCTTGTAGCCAGTAGATGCCCCCCCTGTAGCCAGTAGATGCCCTCCTGTAGCCAGTAGATGCCCTCCTGTAGCCAGTAGATCCCCCCTGTAAGTAATCGTAAAATAACAAAAAAAAGTACTCACCTCGGTCCGCGCGTCCCGGTCCGGAGCTGCTGAGCTGTGTAAGCAGCGTGACGTCATCACGCTGCTTACACTGTCACGTAGCTCCCAGGGATCTCCTCGGACCCAGCATCGCAGGGGGCGCAGTGAAAGCTGTGCGCCCCCTGCAACGCTGATACAGGCGAGGAGTCAGGACGGGAACGATCCGTCCCGCCTCCTGCCTGCACCAGCAGCTGCTGGCTCTGCGCGACTGTTATAAAACAGCCGTGCAGAGTCGGGGGCGATCCTCCGGGCCAACCAATCAGTGCTCAGCTTTCGGTTCTTTTACTACTCTGGAAAAACGAAAGTGGAGTGATTGGTTGTTATGGGCAACAAGGACAGTCTTGGGCTTAGACAATTTTGCGCCTCATTTATGAAAACTGTCTATGACCAGATGATACAATTCTGTCCTGGTCATTCGATAATCACATAGGTGCGTGTATCATTATCAGAGCGGTGTCTTGTGGTGAACTGTGCATCCATATGACCCTGAAAATCTGTAATTGGGCAGATTTTAATACTCTGAACGTAAATATCCCTGTAGAATGACTACAAGCAAAGATCTTAAGAACTTCATATGCTGAATAGATGTTGTTTGTTGAAGCCATACCCCATAATTCTGACGGTTCCACATCTCTTTCCGTGTGTATCAGAGGCATTGTACTGTCATTGGCAATGAGTTACATAAGTTAGACAATATATGTACTCAAGGGTTTAAGAACTTAGCAATTACCAATGACATGAACTGTGATTGTGATGTCTGACCAAAGGTATGAGGTGGCGCTAGTGTTCTCTATTTTTAGAAAAATTGACTGCTGCAAGACGTTTTAATTGTCCCTTTTTTAATATTTGTAATACCTGTTATAACCTGCTGGTGTCACTGTTAACATTATTTAAAGGGGTTTTGCCACCATAGACCATGATGGCATATCATTAGGATACGCCATCATTGTCTAATAGGTGCGGGTCCCAACTCTGGGACCCGCACCTTTCTCAGGAACGGGCCCCCGAATCTCTACGTGCAGACTAGAGAGTCGGTCATGCGCACGACTCATTCTGTTCTATGGGAGTTCCAAGCAGAGCCAAACGCACCGCTCGGCTGTACTCGGAAATCCCATAGAATAGAATGGAGAGTGACTGCGCAAGCACAGCCAGCTCTCCACCCGCCGCTGCAAGTGTTGGGCGTGTTCCCCACCCGTAGTAAAACCCCTTTACATTTTTTTGTTGACATTGTTGCAAATAAAAAACATTAATAAAAGTTCACAAACGGAAAAATTTAATTTTGTTACATATGTGCATGTAGCCATACGATGAGAAATTTATAGATTTACAGGTTTCTAAAAAACTATATTGAAAATATCATAAAATATAATAAAATTTAGAAAAATGTTTTTATTCAAATCTAATGAATAACTTTTTTCTGTGCAGAGCATATAAATATAATTATGTATGAGCTGTCGAAGCGAATGCACAAAGCTTTCTCCAAAGTTGACATGTCTTTCTATACTTCATGTGACGATGAGGGACCTAGGAAAGGTAATGCTGCTCCCTACTGTCTACACCAGCAGCCAGCCAAGCTTGTAATGGTCAGAAAAGAAGGCCCCAACAAGGTAAAGTGTTCACGTCCATTTAATGCTTATTGGATTGAATTATGAATCTAGATTACATTAACAAACAGTTTTACCTAAATTCAATCAATTACTTACATAATCACATAGTTAATACGATTGGAAAAAAGACACATGTCCATCAAGATCAAGGGTGGGGAAAGATCTGAATGAAGGGAGGGTGATTTTTAAGCTTTGTTTTCCCCACTGAAGAAGACCTGGATCCCATAAGGCAAGAACCAATCTGCCCTAAATGAATATTTAATTTCTAATCCCAGAGTTGCCATCAGACTGGATCTTGAATTTTATACGGATACTTCAGTAGTAATGTTTTTTGTTTTAGGTGGTTATCTAAGCCTTTCTTGAAACCCTCAACTGTTCCTGCTGTGTCCAGCTCCTGGGACAGCTATTTCTCTGTTGGAGGTTGAATCCTTTTTTTCTCCAGATGGAGGGAATGTCCTCTTGTCTTTTGAGGGGGTTTTACATGAAATTATTTTTCCCCATACTTTTTTAGGGGCCATGTATATACTCTATATAAATATATCATGTCTCCCCGTAGCCGTCTTTTCTCAAGACCAAATAAGCTTTATTCTTTTAATCTTTCCTCATAACTAAGATGGTCTATTCCTCTTATTAGTTTGGTTGCTCAAATTAGCATTTTTTTCTAACTCCAGTGCATCCTTAAACTAAAGCCCAGACCTGAACAGCATATTCCAAATGAGGCCACACCAATGCTTTATATAGGGGTAATATTACATCCCTGTCCCGCGAGTCCATGCCTCTTTTAGTACACGCCAGTATGCTGCTGGCTTAGAGGCAGCTTATTGACATTGCATGCTGTTCTCAACGAGCGATTCTTCCAATTTTTCACATATGATGCTTGCAGATTATTAGTACCCAGATGCAGAGCTTTAGCCACATTGAACCATTACCAAGCGGATTTCCAAACACTCGGAGTGTCCAGGTCTGCTTGCAATTTATGAACCTCTTCCATAGATTGCACTACCCTGCATAACTTGGTATCATCTGCAAAAATAGAAACACAAGTAATTACAAGTAATTCTATAATATAAGTTAAAATTCTTTTCCTGTTTTACCAAAACTGGCATTAGAACATGACTTTCCCTACCCTCCTCATAGGTAAGTGATGGCGGTTTCACTGGTTGTCAGCCAGCTTTCTTAGAAACAGATATGATATAAAGCCGCCATATTGTAATTGTACAGCAATGATTATGATTATTTGGCTGCTTAAAAAATGTCATTAACTGCAAATGCCCGATACCGGTATTTTTGACTGCCCTTATAGCTTCCATCAGCTGAACATGGTAGCTGTACAATATCACAGATCGACAATAGTCATTAAAGGGGTTGTCTCACTATGAAGATCATAGTTGAAAATGTGGGGACCAAAAACCTAAGGATGTACATCCTTGGTTACTATTGGCAAAGTGCTACGGTTTTAGAGAACGGGCTGGTTTACATGTGCTTAGCAACGGTGTTTGTTTACTGGTCAGGGAAGCATTCTGTCCTGCCCAGGTCGTGCACATGCAAAGGAGAGGCAGTGAAGAGGAGGAACAGGGATGTGTGTATAGGCAGCCACAGGGATGGAGGAGAGGCAGTGAAGAGGATACAATACACACAACCCCCCTGCATGTCCTCTCACTGCTTCTCCTCCTTGCCTGCCAATACACAATCCTTGCCCCTCCTCTTCACTGCCTTTCCTTTGCATGTGCAGGACCTGGGCAGGACAGAATGCTTCCCTGACCAGTAAACAAACACCGTTGCTAAGCACATGTAAACCAGCCCCTTCTCAATAAACTGTAGCACTTTGCCAATAGTAACCAAGGACGTACATCTTTAGATTTTTGGTCCCCACATTTTCAACTATGATCTTCATAGTGAGACAACCCCTTTAAAGGGAAACTTTCTTATTGAAAATGCTGTCTGATCTGCCAGCAGAATAGCATAGAGCAAGAGGAGTTGAGCAGATTGATATATGGTTTTGTTGGGAAAGATTCAGTAGAACTTGCAATTACCTGATTTTGACGTATGACGGCTTGTTTTTTTTTTTAGAGGACAAGATGTAATTTTCAATGGGAAGCCAAAAAAAAAGTTTTTTGTGAGGTGAAAGAATAAAAGGCAATTTTACCCTTTTTGTGGGGGGTTTAGTTTTTCTGGAGTTCACTGTGCACTACATACAGCTCTGGAAAAAATTAAAAGACCACTGCAAAATTTTCAGTTTCTCAGATTTTTCTCTTCAATGGTATATTTTTGAGAAAAAATGTATGTTGTTATTTTATTATATAAACTACTGACAACATGTCTCCGAAATTCAAAGCAAAAAATGTTGTATTTATTTGCAGTAAATGAGAAATCTTCAAAATAATAAAAAAGAAGCAGTGCTGTCAGACCTCAAATAATGCAAAGAAAACAAGTTCATATTTCTTTAGGAACAAGAAGGCTAATGTTTTAAGTCAGGAAGAGTTCAGAAATCAATATGTGGTGGAATAACCATGATTTTTAATCACAGCTTTCATGCGTCTTGCCATGCTTTCCACCAGTCTTTCACACTGCTTTTGGGTGACCTTATGCCACTCCTGGCACAAAAATGTAAGCAATTCTTTGTTTGATGGCTTGTCACTATCCAGCTTGCTCTTGATTACATTCCACATGTAGAGATGCTGATTTTTAGAAAACTGTGCAGTGGTCTCTTAATTTTTTCCAGAGCTGTACGATATGTTTTCTGTAGTTCTGTATGATTCCGGTGATATCAAATTTTTAGAGGCTTTGTTTTAGCACCTTTAAAAAAATAAAACATTTTATTTTTGAAATTTGCATTGCAGCGACATTTTCTGCAGCCAATAACTTTTTTTTATTTTTCCATCTATGGGCCTAAATAAGGTCTGGTCGTGGGCTGAAGTGTAGTTTTTATTGGTTCTGTTTTGGGATGCATGCAACTTTTTTGATATCTTTATTTCAATTTTTTAGGGAGGTTAACACAATTTTTTTTTCCTATGGTGTTTACTGTATGGGACAAATAATAATATATCTTAATAGATTGGCCGGTTATGGATGCGACAATACCAATTGTACAACTTATCTTTTTTTTTTTTATTATTTGTAAAAGGGCAAAATAAGGGTGTTTTGAACTTTAATTTTTTTTTCTAGTATTTAAAAAAAATATATATATATGCCGATCCGCCAAATTAATATGAAAGCCGCAAATCCTTGCTTGCTATAATCTATGTATAGTTCACTGAGCAATCAACCATTAAAAGAATCACGTCTCTGTACAGCAGCAAACTTTAGCTTCAATATCTTGGACACATACATATGTGAAAATTAGTGTAGGGCAACTTTTTGCCATGGAGTTTTAAAACATATGTCAAGTAGTCAAAATACAGATCTTAGTTGAATTATAAAAGTGGTAAGGCCTGGCTTATATCACCTCAGTTGCAATGATTAAATAAATAGTGCGGCATGCTGTGCCATTTTTTCTGGTAAAACAACACACACCATAGCGGAAACCCTACAGACACCATTGTAGTCAATTAAATCCGTCAAGCGGTATTGGTGTCTATTGCAAAACAGATCCAATTCCACCACTGCAATGGGGGTTCCGAATAGAGTCAGATGAAGATGAGAACTGCGCCTTAATTACATGATACATTGAAGAATAAAGTTGTATGATTACATGAAGGTTACATGATGGTATATAAAAGTATATTCTGATTATATACCTTAAAGGGGTTTTGCCAGGACTTGAGTTCCTTACCTCCTAATTAGCACAGAGTAGAATATAAACAAATCATGCTGAGTCATGAACGGCTGCGGGGGAGAGAGGGAAGGGGTGAGCAGAGAGTGAGGAATAAGGGAGCGTCTCAAAACTTTACTCAAATAATAACTTTACAACGGTGGATTCTCTATACAGCAAGACACAGGCTCATACACTGCACTTTCTCCCCAGCCCCTTGAAGCTCATTCATTTTCCCTGTCATCAGATAAGAAGTGTTTCACGCAAGCGCGGCCTGTCAGCTCCTCTGGTCGTGTCTAATGCAAGCTTTAAGGTAACTAAGGGGATTGAGAAATGCAGTAGCTCTCAGAGTCTTCACTTTTTGTAATCACTTATATTTAGAAAAGTGATTAAATACGCATTTTGGAGGATCCCATGTCAACATTACATCGTGGCAAAACCCCTTTAAGTCTATACAACATTAAAGAGGTATTCCAACCAAATACAGTGATGGCATATCCCTGTGAAATAATCCGAGGTGCTTTGCCTGAGGAATCTACTGTTTAGCCTTCAATGAAGTTTCTGGGTCAGATTAGCAGCTGTCTAGTGGCAGATATAATGTTTGTACTGTCTGGAGCAGAGGTGTAACTAGAATCAGTAGGGCCCATAGCAAAATGAGATGGGGCCCCCCCACCACCTTCTGACCAGAAACAGCAGCATAAGTAGCAATAATAAAGGAAAAAATTATAGCGCCAATCATCAGAGAACCAATAGAGAACTGCTTAATAGCAGAAAGCCACCAAGTGGTTACTTCTTACAGAGAGATACAATGTTCCTGCACCTTTAGACCCTCAACTTTTAGGGCTTGTTCCCACAGCGTTTTTGGATCTGAAAATCGCATCCAGAAAACACAGTGGCGATCGGATCCTAAACGGATCCAACACGCTTGCTGTGTGTTTGGATGCAGCAGGATCGTACCCCATAGTTTTAAATGGGGCTCCTGCTGCGTCTTTTGGACCAAGAATTGACATGTCAATTCTTGGAACGGATCCGAAAGATGCAATGAGACACGGATCTGCGATCACTCATCTGAACGCCGATACGTGTTTTACATTGCGAGCGGTGTAAAATCACACTACGCTAAGTTCACACGGCATAATTGCGGGGCATAATTACGCCCCGCAATTATGCCGTGTGTTCGGGAGCTCCCGCGGGGCAGGGGGCCCGGCATGCCACCGGCCCCATAGACATGCATTGCTTGCGGCGCGTAAATGCCGTGAATAATTAATATGTCACTTATCTCCCCCCGCGGCGTATTGTGCGAGCGGGGAGAGGAGGTGTAATCCATAGTTCTCTATGAGAAGCGTGGATTACCATAATTATTGGGACGTATTTCGCCCCGTATTGAGCGCAGTACGCCGCAAAATACGGGCCAAAATACATCCCAATTTAAGCCGTGTGAACATAGCCTACTCATTGTTAAATGCGTGTTTGGGTCCCTCTACGGACCCAAACACATGGACTGAACACGCCGTGTGAACATGCCCTTAGACCCTATGGCAGTTGCGAATGCTATAGTTACGCCCATGGTCTGGAGTGAGAATGATATCAAGTTGAGGAGCAAATCTGCCGGAGAGCTGTCACGATATGATAAGCCACAGGATGATATGACTGATCTGAAGGGCAGGACAAGAGCAGAGTGCAGTTAGGGTATGTTTACTCGGCGTTTTGAATACATCTTTCTGATTTTAAAAAACATATTCAAAAGCCCTGCGTAAAATGCATCCAACACGCACCCAAAGTGTGCTGCATATTTGGATGCGTTTGTGCTGCAGCAGAAATGCACCCTATAGTTTTAAATATATTGTCTGCTGCGGCAAACGGATTAAGAACAGACATGTCAATTCTTTGAATGGATCCGAAAGACGCATCACAAAGCCGCATGTAAACACGCATCTGTGATCACCCGTCTGAACGCCGATGCGTATTTTACGTTAAAAACAATGTAAATTCCACTGCACATTGTTAGATGCGTGTTTGGGTCCATTCGGGTCCGGAACGCAGATCCAAGCGCGCATCTGTGTGCACCCAAGATCAAGGTCAAAGCACCCAGGATCAAGGTCAAATCGAGTAGCTCAGAGGAAATCTATATTAGACGGAGGCAGGGTCCAGAAATCCAATTCTCCATTGTAAGAATACTGCTAGAACAGAACAGTTACCATGCAGATGCAACACAACCACCAGGTCCTTGAAACCATGAGCAGGAGCTGAGCATTGGAGTGCTGCAAAGTGAATAAAAGCCCTTATTACTATCTGTGTTTTTCGTTTTTTTGAATCAAGAAAAAGATCTTCATGATTTGTTTTTAAAATAAAATCTCTATAGTTCAAGTGGTTGCAATTTTTGTCTGTCTATATTAGGGCCGCTTCTTTTATGCTTGTGTTGCACCCAAAGCCGGTCAATGTAAGTTCTTTAAATGGCGGGATGAAGTAAAGGGGACACAAACAGAGAGAAACAAACATGAATCTCGAGTGGTCATGGCAGATATGAAAAGTCTGTCCAACTATGTCAGATGTCAGAGTATAAATCTATACGCGGAGAGCCAGCTCATTATAAGGTATGTGCTAATTGTTCATTTTAATTATTATGTTCTGTGGGGGTTGAAGGAGTTAATAAATAATGGTTAAATGGGGCTAAAATGTAAAAAAAAATAAAAGGCCACTCATTGCGTCCCACCCAGCCAGCCATTATATTCTGCTCTGCACTGATGAGGAGCAAAACTCCGAAACAGCTGTCTGCAGATGAGTGATACTGGCTTGGCTAATATCCCATTTGCTTTCTAAAGATTCGGTGAGTCTGAAGCAAATTGAGGATTTGTTACATCCAATAGATGGCGCTTGAACTTCTCGGCTCCTTTCCCATAATGCCTTGTGATATGCAGATGCTTAGTGAAGGGCAAAAAGGCAGTTCAAAACTCCACATAAGGTGCTCTCCCCAAGGAGAGATGTCATCGCTGTGGCCTGGTAAACCGTAACTAATAGGGAAGCACCTGCAGGGGATTTGCAAGGTGAGTATTTCTTATTGTGTTATTTTATACAATTGTCAGCTGTTTGTAAAAAAAATGAAAAAAAAAATGGATGGGTGTTAGAAAACCTCTTAAAGTGATACGCAGCAATAATTCAAGTGGAAACATGGGGGATAACTGGTTCTCTTTCAGTACTTGTAAATTAATACAGCTTACCTCATAATTTTTTTTACATTGTGTGTTACAGAAAAATATCAACCTTTCCAAGAAGACAATATGGCAAGTTTACAAAATTTGGCAATGTAGATTTCGAATTTGGCAGCGAGTCGAAAACAAAACTGTATCTTAAGTTGAGTAGGAAGGACCAATCATCTGCTTACAGCAAAGGTACGTGAACGTGAAACTGCCCTGTGAGGGCTGAAATGATTGTGACGAGGGTATTCTCGTTTCATTGATTTAGCTTAAAAATGTAGGCAAAGATAAATAAAAACTTTACCGAATACGTTGCTGTTCAGATTTTGCTTTTCTTCAGTGTTAGGAGCAGATCTTTTCTTTTGTACACAAGTTTCCCTAGTTGGCAGTCACCTCTCCCTGTCTCTCTTCACTAAAAGACTGAAGCAGTGGTCTGCATGATGACTTCTCCCTACTGTGTTCCTTATCTTCTCCTAAAAGAGAACCTGTCACATAGTTTATGCCCCCTGGCTGAGAACAGAACAAGCCAGTGTCAGACATGCTGTTTGCAGCACTGTGTCCCTTATTCTGCAAGATGCTGTAGTTTTAGAGTATTTAGTGATCAAATCTGAAGTTTTCAGCCAGAAAAGAGTCAGTGTTTTTCAAACCCGGCCATCTGAGGCTAGCCCCGCCCACCTCAACTGATAAACCTAGTACTCTGAATAGACAGAAACATGTGACTGTCAGTGGGCAGAGCTAGTCTTTGGTGGGCGGGGCTAACACTCATGAATAAGATTTGAGCATTAAATGCTCTAAAACTACAGTATCTTACAGAATAGGGACATAGGGCTGGAAACAGCAGGTCTGACACTAGCTTGTGCTGCCCTCAGCAATGGGGGCATAATCTATGTGACGGGTTCCCTTAAAATAATGTGTTTTTATTACTTACTGACAAGCTTTAACCCTTTAGAGCTCTGTAGCTTTGTGCACGACGGATTACAGACCTCCCGCACACATGTCACAAGTAACCGGCTCAGCTAGTAATAGCAGAGCTGAAATGCCAGTCATTGCTATAGAACCACCCTCAGCCTGAACAGGAAGTGCGAGTCTGAGGCTGGCAGTGGCTCTGAAGAACCTCTGAGTACATTGCTCTTTCCTGGGACATTGTATCATAAAACACACTTGTCATGCAAGGTCCCAGACACTGCTGATCTCATTATTCATGTGATTGATGGAAGATCCAATTCATTATCATGGACATTTTATATGTAAAACCTCTGTATGAATTTAGTGCATGCAGTGATTGGCGGTCTAGTAGAGCCTCTCTACAATACAATGCGGTACTACATGTTCTGTGCTGCTCTTTACATGAACTAGGATGAGCGGCTCCTTTCAGCACTAAGTGATGGCTCCATTTTCTTCTTCTTTGGTACATTGTGTATAAAATACATGATCCAAAGAAGCTCCTGTCCTCAACATAGAATGTGATTTCCAGCAGCTTTCTTTTTGTTTACAACCTAAAAATTTATTTAATGTGAATCTCTGAAATATTTTTAATTGAGTAGATGGTAAATGTTCACCAATTTTTTTTTAAAAAGGGCCACTATTCCATCCTTGGAGGTAACCTAGAAGTTCATTGATGTGACCTAAACAGCAGCAAACCCATAAATTATGTGTAAATCCTTGTCATTTTGAGGCTGAGCGGTAATATATAACTGGACTATTTATAATCACTCACTTTATCACTTTTTCAGATGATCTGTGGGTTATTTCAAAGACCCTGAACTTTGATCCGCTGGATACATTCATTGCTTGCAGCGTTTTCTACGGGCCCTCGGCTAATAATGACATAGAGATTTCACCCTTGAAAGGTTACAGTCCATCCAACTGGCCATCGAATAGTACGTGACTGGTAAAACTGCACAGAGAAATATGAAAAGAGTTTAAAGGGGTTGTCTCGCTACAAAGAATAGCTTTCAAATTGTAGGGAACACAAAATAAAAGAACATTTTCCAAATATTGCATTGTTCCTCTGTTTTCCCTAAAGAGATACAAGTGAATTTATTACCTCCCTGGCTATTTCAGTTCCCTCAGTAACCTACCTGTAAACAAATCTCCCTGGGCTGTTTGTTCAATGAGATAACAGAGAGTGAGTCATCACACAGGTGGGCAGTGTCAGTCAGTGTCCTGTGCTGCCAGACAGTAAAAAGCTTGATTTATCTCAAGTAAACAGCTCTGTAATTAGGGCTTTTGTTTTGGGGATCAGATAAGAAGTCCTTCCAGTAGTTTGAGAAGCTAATCTAATCTAATTAGCATCTGAAAGCACAGCCTAGCTGTACAAGCATGGAGTTTATGCAAATTAGTCTGAACCAGGAAGTGACAGAGAATTTCTTTCATGCATTCTTTGAAACCCTGTGGGGAGACAACTCCTTTAAATGAGCTTTTTCAGGACATATGTGTGAATTGTTACCATTTTGTACCACTGGGTTTTTTATTTAAAATCTTAAATCTAGGGACTGAATGTTATCAAAATTTTCATCCTGTTATCACGGATGGGAACTGGAAACTGACTGGATGACATATCTGTTGTGGACTAGATAAGCAGGACTACATCAGTGACAATAATAACAGACAGTGGCCACAAATAGGCTCCTGACATTTTATTAAAGACTTTGTCTCACTACCAAGAATAGCTTTCAAAATATAGGGAACACTAAAGGGCGACATGTCCAAAAAGTGACGTATCTATGCCAGTTTTAGGTGCATTAAAGCAGTGTAAAGTACGCCTGAAAGTCCGATACTTTCTAAAAATTGGCGTCAGATATACCTTGCATAGATTACTTGATGCGCCTAAAATAACACATCGTATCAAAAAAGGGGGCATCGGATCAAAAAAGGGGGTATCGGATCAAAAAAGTGGGAAATTTTATCAAAAAAGGGGGCATCGGATCAAAAAAAGGGGGCATTGTATCAAAAGGGGGCATCGGATCAAAAAAGGGTGCATTGTATCAAAAAAGGGGGGCATTGTATCAAAAAAGGGGGCATCGTATCAAAAAAAGGGCGCATTGTATCAAAAAAGGGGGCATTGCATCAAAAAAGGGCGCATTGCTCAACACTCGGCACATAGCATATCATTGGTAGTATATGGTATGCAAAAATAGAAGCATGATCCAGCGATCCAATAATTATGAAGAAATAAATAAAATCCAACATTTTATTCCAATATAAATATTAAAATCCAAGGAGGCGACATGCAGACAAAGGACAAAAACAGCTAAATGCCGACGCGTTTCGGGGCGGACCCCTTAATCGTGGCATACAAAGTGCCTGCAAATACAAATTATATATAGCCTTAATTTGTCCTGTGTCTGCATGTCGCCTCCTTGGATTTTAATATTTATATTGAATTAAGGCTATATATACTTTGTATTTGCAGACACTTTGTATGCCATGATTAAGGGGTTCGCCCCGAAACGCGTCGGCATCTAGCCGTTTTATGTCCTGTGTCTGCATGTCGCCTCCTTGGATTTTAACATTTATATTGGAATAAAATGTTGGATTTTATTTATTTCTTCAACAATCACTGGATCGCTGAATCATGCTTCTATTTTTGCATCTGTTCTTCTTCGTGCCACTGGGAGGACCCGTGCGTCCAGTATCATAGGAGTTGTGAGCTGGCTTCTTTTGTTTTCTAGTATATGGTATGCGTTTATCAAGGCGCATTGCCCGACGGAGGCGCATAACATATGTAAGGCGCCTCAATAGGCGCATTTCGCGACGGGGGCGTACAGTGCACCATATTTAGGCGCATTACAAAGGCCGTTCCCGGCGTATAATGCGCCTAGTTTTGGTGTACGAAAGTCCTTTTACAACAAGAATATGGCGTAAAAAGTGGATTTGCCGCAAAATAGAACAAAAAAACTGGCATTGGCGTGTTGGGACATATCGCCCTAAATGGAGACATTTTCCAAATATATTGCTTTATTCATCTTTTTTTGTTAAGGAGCTACAAGTGATTTTATCACCTTCTTAGGGCTTTCTCGTTTCCCAAGTGACCGACCTGTGTACTCCTTCTCCACCTGCTGTTTATTCCATCTGATAGCAGGGAGTGAGGTGTCATCATACAGGCAGTGAGAGCTTGTGTGTTATCTGATCTTTCAGACAAAAGACAGTAATTACTCTACTGTTTACATTAGCTCAGAAGCTTGTCTGGACCTCAGAGAAGGTAATTTAGCTACTCTAGACTAATAAACATAATAAACAGAGAAGTCTGAATACATGGAGCTTATATGCTAATTACAGACAACTTAACCTGGAAGTGACAGAGCAAAGCAGCATTATTTCATTCATACATCCTATGAAACTTTAAGATGAGACAACCCCTTTAAGTGAAGTGGCTGACTTTAAATTTGTGTAAAAATGAAAATGACCAAGTCTGTTAGTTTATCTGTGTAAAAGGGATTTCACATCTCAGGCATTTATGGCATATCAATAAGATATACCACAAATGTCTATTACCTATAGGTCCCACCTCTGGGACCCACCCCTATCTCAGGAACAAACCCCCTGAAACTCCCCATTCAGAATGCAGAAGTAGCAGGGCTTACATGGATACTTTTCATTCGTTTCAGTGGGAGTGCTGAGTACAGCCAGTCCCATAGGTGGGACCTGAAACTTGAGAATAGGCCCTCGAAACTCCCCATTCAGAACAGAAAAGTGGCAGCACTGGCATGGTTGCTTTCCATTTATTTCAATGGGAGTTCCGAGTGCAACCACTTGAACTCCCTTTGAAATGAATAGAGAGTAACCATGCAAGTGTGGCCAGTTTTTCATCCTAAAAAGGAAGTTTTTGGAGCACATTCTCAGGATAGGTGCAGTTATACACTTACGGTATAACATATCAATTATAATATAAATGTTTGAGATGGGAAAACCCCTTTAAGGGAAGCCAGTTAAAAGGAGCCCATCAGTTATTTTATGTTGCCAAACCATAGGCAGCATGACATAGCCACAGGATAACTCTTTGCTGTAAAGAGTGTTTTACTGTAAGACGCTGAGCTGGGCAAGGAGAAGCTGCTCACTGAACTCCTTTCCTTGAGCTGATACACTTCTTCCCTATCTGGCTTTTATTAGCCAGTTCCCAACCGCGCCATTTACCACAGTTCCTGACCCAATACATATATTTGTGTATATAAATATATGTCATTTTAATAACGTAATTGAAAAGAGGCTGATTTGACCTGTGACTGGGGCTCATATGCTGATAGTACCAGTAACAGGGGAAATACAGCCCTTACTACTGACTGCAGAACTGATCTGGGTCTGTTAAGATCCAGCAGCTACTGCAGTTACTGAGCTTTGTTGATTACTTGGGATGACAGCAGGCAGCCTCATTGAGCGCCATGGATACAGTGGTGGTAAGGCAGGTGATGTCGCTAACAACTGGCCATGTAGCTGCAGAGCAAAAAACAGTCCGGTTGCCTCTAACCTTATGGTATGTTTTTGAGTGTGGGAGGAAACCAAAATACCCGGGAGAAACCATTGTAAATACCAGCAGAATATACAAACTTAATGCAGATGTTGCCCTTGGTTGGATTTAAAGAGCACCTATCACCTCCACACAAACACACAAAATATAGTAGTAGATGAAGAAGACTTTTTTCTAATACGTCATTAGCAATGCAGAGGGCTCTTCTCAGTATTACAGGGGGACAGATTTTAGTTTCACTTTCTTAGTAGAGCGCTGTATGTAGCAGGGATTCTTTCTGTTGAGAGCTACCAACTGTGCAGGGGGAGCTGAGGATATAGCTGCTTGTACAGGGTGATTTGAGCCTCTCTCTACATGCACAGCACACTGAGGACATAGTGTGACAGGGTTTACAGGCATCTAAATTATACTCCTGCTAGTGTTATATCCATCACAGACATAGCAGCCCAGAGAAAATCAGTGTGCACATGATGTAGACTTACAGGCTCCCCCTACACAGTGGACTCTCCCAGCTCAGAGGCAGGAGATTTGATGCAACTGTCAACATTATCATCCATCAAGCTGTCAGGTGCGACCCAAGCTTCAGAGCTGTCTTAAAGGGCTAGTGCTTTTTTAAAAACTGAATTACAGATTAAATGCTTTGATTTTCCTAATGAAACATATTTAGGGAAGTGTTTGTATTTTAGTCTCCTGTTACTTCATGAGGTTTCCCTGGAAGTGATAGGTCTTCTTTAAGATCAGAATCTCAGTGCAGGACTACAATGCTAACACTGAACCACCATGCTGCTTATTTATGATGTGATACCACCTTAGTGTGGATCTGATGTAAGGGAATTAGATTGTGTGCCCCACTGAAGACAGGGCTTGATTAAAAATAAATCAATTGCATATAACTATGATATACAGAAACACCTATAACTACAAGGACCACTTAACAAAATAATAATAAAAATCCAATCTTTATTCAACTAATACCATAAAAGACATAAATCAACAAAGAAAATTAAAGTAGTGGCAATAATACCGCAAAGAACAAAAACCCCTTTCCCCCCCCCTTCCCTATCCCCCAAAAAAATCCAAACCCCCCCCCCCCCCTTCCCCCCCCCCCCCCCCCCCCCTTTTTTATTCAACTATTCATAGCACTTTAAATATAGTATATGGTTTGTACATTTTAGCCATTTGTAGCCTATCTAGTGATAATGAGGATATAAGGAGAGGTGGTCTTTGCAGACATGTTCTTTGCGGTATTATTGCCACTATTTTAATTTTCTTTGTTGATTTATGTCTTTTATGGTATTGGTTGAATAAAAATTGGATTTTTATTATTATTTTGTTAAGTGGTCCTTGTAGTTATAGGTGTTTCTGTATATCATAGTTATAGTTGATTTATGTCTTTTATGGTATTGGTTGAATAAAAATTGGATTTTTTTTTTTTTTTTTCCTAAGTAGTCCTTGTGGTTATAGGTGTTTAGGATAGTTTTTGAGACCACTTTGGTCATTTTGTATGAGAATTGGCCCATTAGTAATTATATATGTTGTATAACTATGATATACACTTAGGTCCACATATATTTGGACACTGACACTTTTTTTTGTACCTGTTTTCTGAAACATTCAAGTTCTAGTTATATAATGGACATGGACATAAAGTCCAGACTTTCAGCTTTCATTTGAGGGTATCCACATTAACATTGGGTGAAGGGTTTAGGAGTTTCCGCTCCTTAACATGTGCCACCCTGTTTTTAAAGGGACCAAAAGTAATTGGACGAATTAAATAAATGTTAATGTCTAATACTTGGTTGAAAACCCTTTGTTGGCAATGGCTGCTTGAAGTCTTGAGCTCATAGACATCACCAGACGCTATGATTCCTCCTTTATAAAACAGTTGCCAGGCCTTTACTGCAGTGGTTTTCAGTTGCTGTTTGTTTGTGGGCCTTTCTGTCTGAAGTTTAGTCTTTAAAGGGAACCTGTCACATAAATTATACTCCCCCTTCCTGAGGACAGCACAAGCTAGTGTCAGACCTGCTGTTTCCAGCGCTGTGTCCCTTATTCTGTAAGATGCTGTAGTTTTTGAGTATTTAGTGCTCAAATCTGCAGTTTTCAGCCAGAAAAGCCCCGCCCACCTCAACTGATAAAACCTATACTTTTGAATAGGTGGAAATATGAGAATAACTGCCAGGTGGGCGGGGCTAGCCTTTGGTGGGTGGGGCTAACACCTGCACATGAATACGATTTGAGGGGTAAATACTCTAAAACTACAGCATCTTACCGAATAAGGGACACAGCGCTGGAAACAGCAGTTCTGTCACTAGCTTGTGCTGCCCTCAGCAAGGGGGGCATAATCTATGTGACAGATTAACAAGTGAAATGCACCATCCATTTTGGCCAAGACAAGAGAATTCTGAACAAAAAACCTCCATCTTTATTAACTCAGAAATCCCTAATAGAGTGGATGAAGATTGATTTCTGAACTGGATAACCTTCTTCAAATGTTTTAGGAGACATGTGAACTATACCTCTGTATTTTTGGTTTAAAAAAGAAAAAAAATCTAATACATTTTTTTTTAAAAGTGCATGTTACAGTACCCCGCTGCCTGCTTAGAGTACAACAATTCCAGCGGGCTTTACTGCTGCTGTGAGACCTTCCCACTCACAAACTGGCAATTAACTCGTCGCCAAAGCCCTTGTTTAATCCATGTTGTCATTAGATTAAAAAAAAATGACAACTGTTTCTTTTGCAGTGGTTGTCCATGCATTGCTGGTTTGTAATGCAAGTACAGAACTGACATCTCTAAGAAATATACAGGAGCACTTTAACCCATGTTCACTGCCTATTCTGCCTCATCTTCTCACAATGTAAGTAATCCCATAATAATGGAGACATGTTGTATCCTAGATTAGAAGACTGTATGTCCTCTTGGTAAGCATTAGCTTTGTTGGGAAATTTCACTTGCTATGTATAAGTAGCATACATTTTGTGTTATGTGCTGTAATACTATACAGACTTTTCAAATTTATGATAGATCAGCTTATGATATTTCAATAGGAACTAAATAATGCACATAAATACACATTCACTAGAAACCATATTCTGAATTTTATATTCCACTCCCCCCCCCTCCCGAGGAAGTGATACACATTTCGATACTCTCCTGCAGATGCTGGGATTCAAGGCAGCAACCAGCTGACTGAACTGAGCAACAGCACCCTTAGGGCCTGTCCCCACTGCACGGGTTTTCGGCCGGTTTTTCAGCCAGTGTGCAGTTTTTCAGACCGCCTAAAAACCGCCGAAAATGAGCACAAATGTGTGGCTCTATGGAAAACCCGTGCATTCAGTCCCCCACTGCACAGGTTTTGGGGCCGTCCAGACGGTTTTCCCCGCCGGCGTCTGGCGGCAAAACATTGTAGAAGCGCCAGCTTCCGTCCGAAACCCGGACGGATTGTGTGCTTCTCACTGGGAGGGGGGAGGGCTTTTCTCTGCTCATCGCGGAGAAAAGCCGTCCCTCCCGCGGCCGATATTGACGGCCCGCAAAACAGGGAACAAATACCGGCCGGCAAAGCGGCCGGTATTTGTCCACTGCCGTGTGGATGCGCCCTTAGGGTATGTTCCTCATGGCGTCTTTGCAGGACGTATTTTGGCACGTAATGGCGCTGCAATACGCCCAAAGTGGGCCACGCAAATGCATTATTTCATAGCTCTCAGAGAACTATGATTATCTGACGTATTCCCCGACACATATTATGCACCCGGGAAAGTGAAAGTCTATGTGAGCTGGTACAGAGCGTTAGAAGTACGCTCCGCTAAATGCTGCAAAGACGCTGTGTGAATTCACCCATAATGTATGTTCACATGGGCAAATTTCGGCGCACATTTCGCTTCGTATTTGTGCCCTAATACGAGCGAGATGCGCGCCAAAATTACTGGAATCCATAGTTCTCATAGAGATAAGTGACATGTCAGTTGCTTGCGGTGAATACGCGCCGCGAGTAATGACTGTCAATAATCAGCTCGACTCCCAAATCACCCAGCGTAATTGCGGTCATACTGTACATGCCGCAATTACGCTGCGTGAACATAGCCTTAGTCTGCCATACAGTCACTAGTGTATAGAAACAATACACTATACTCTAGTGTTCTGTGCTGCAAAATTTGATAAAAGGCTTTGTGTTAATGCTTTTTCCCAACTGCAGGTCAATTTATATGTTTTAACGAAGTTTAACTTAGACTAGATGATGATAAATACAGTGCAGTATTATATAAAACATTTTGCGGTCCAATCACTTTAGATTGGGTTGATCAAAATGTAACCCTGTTGTAAACCGAGGAGTTTCTTCATACAATGGTCTCTGCCAAACAAATACCTCCTACTTATTTCAATAGAAACTACAACAGATACAAAGAGCATAATAACACTAGTTGATGAAGCACACTTTCGGTTACAAAAAGACTATTTTATGGCATAGTTACCACTCCTGGTTATGCATTTTTGCCAATGATGAACAAGATTTTGCACACTGCGCTCATAAAAGTCTGCAACTACAATGGTGACTCGATATGTCATTGTTGCCTGGACAGCGTCATAACTATGAAAATGTTGCCCGTGCAGTCCATCTTTCATCAACCCCAACAGATGGATCACAAGGCCCTAAATCCATGCATGTAGTTGTACAGTTTTTTTTTTCCACATGGAGTATTTCATTCAAACAACTTGGCTTTATAGACATTTGTGTAAGACGCATTTTTTTCAGACTGACCCTCTGCTTCCATCTGTCTCACAGTAATAAAATTGAATAAATTTTGGCGGAAATGTGTAAAGGGGTTTTCTCACCATGCACTTCCACAGTGCCACAGCCAGCTTTAGACTCGCACTTCCTATTCAGACTGGAGGCGGGTATATAGCAGTGATTGACATATCAGCTCTGCTGTACCTAGCAATTCTTGTTACACTGACATGACTGCAGGAGATTTACAAATTGTAGTACACAAGACTAAAGAGCTCTTAAGAGTGAAAGGTTATGTTTAGTTAAGTAAACAAAGGCTGTTGAAGGGAGTAACTATGGATGAACTGACAGCAGCCTAGAGCAATAATAGACCAGGGAGAGATGGTGGGTATCCAGAGAAACTTGTGTACTCTAAGAGGAGATAAAATCTTCTTTATCTCCTGACCGAAACAAAATCAACAAAGCAATGTATTTAGCTTTTAACATGAAGGGAAAGGTAAATGATGACTATTGTAAAAGGGGTTTTGCCACAAAGTAAAATTGATGTGGGAAGTTTGTAAACTAAATAATAAACATTTTCACCATTCCATCATTATTAAAAATACTGAACCGTTTTTTGTCTTAGCTGCTCTCCTTTAAGTGATCCATTGGTTTACAACTCATCTAGGGGATATGTCCAGGCTGTGGAGCCCTCACTCCTGGTCAGACATGCTCAGACATCACTCTCCTCTCAGGAGCACTGATGTTCAAACCCCAGGTGCTGTCATTCTAACCTCCTGTCCTCTGTCTCCTTAGTATTAGTCAAACAGTGCAAAATAGAATAAAAAAAGAAACCTCAATCAGATATGTGCATTGATAAAGAGAGAAATAAAATCCACAGGTTTGGTTCCTCAGGGGCTTTGAACCGAGGACCCTGTGCCTGGAGCAAAAGTTTTTACACCTCTGGAGTCGACAATGTAGCTACTTACAGTCCTACACATAACAGACCTCTTTGACTAGAGAGAGAAAAGGCCTGGTGATGTCAGCCTGCTTGGATCACATTGATATTGCAATTTCTAAGAAATCACACACGCCTCCTTCTGAGCACACAGAGCTGAAGAACTGGATGCAGGAGGTATGAAATGAGATTGTGGCAAAACCCCTTTAATCATTGTAGTGAGAGAACCCTTTTAAGCTCAATGGTCGTGCTGCCAATATCTGCTTCTGACATCGTGGGCCAACATAATAAGACAAGAGGCATTACTTTCAGAGTGCCCCTCGTAATTCTACACTTTTCTTAAGAAAGGAGTACTGAAATGTTTGTTTCTTTCTCTGGTCCCAGGTTTTCTGAAGCTGCGAAACCAACTAAAATTTCCAGAGGAAAATTTAAACCACCTGCGATAACTGCTAAAGTATCCAGCAAATGTAACATTGAAGATCATACATTTGTGTTAGAGTTAGCAAGTGAAATGATTACACAGTTTTGTTTGAATGAGGACCAAGCCACAGCTTTACTGCAAATCGCCCATATGATGGCTAGCTCTGATCACCTACAGGGGCCACAGTCTGCCCCCATCACAGTTATTCATGGTAAAAGCAAAACTATTAAACTGTTCTTTTGCTTCAGTCACTCTTTATTCTGTAAAAGACCCATATATGTAAATTAGGTTACATACAATGGGAATACATAGAAGTTGGACTTAAAAGGTTTTCACATCTCAAACATTCATGACATATATTATTAGGATATGCCATTAATGTCAGACAAATGCAGATCCCACCTTGGAGCCACACCTATCTTGAGAATGGGCACCCAAAACTCCCAGTTTAGAAGGGAGACCTTAGGCTATGTTCACACGGCTTAATTGCGGGACGTATTTCGCCCCGCAATTACGGCGGGGGGGGGGCCGGAGCTCGCCGGCCCCAATAGACCTTGCCATTATCCACTGCGCGTAAACGCCGTGAATAAGAACATGTCACTTCTCTCCCCGCTCGCTGTATTGTTCTAAGCGGGGAGAGGAGACCGTAATTCCATAGTTCTCTATGAGAACAGTGGGATCTACCGTAAATGACAGGGAACGTAATTTCAGTCCCGTAATTTCGCGTCAGTACGGCGCGAATTACGGACTTAAATACTCCCAAAATAAGCCGTAGAACATTGCCACAAGGGTGTTTCAGCAGTTTACTCTCTCAATTTCATTTAGTTCCAGTACAGCCGTGTTGTTGCACTCTGCTGTACTCAGAACTCCCATTCACATGAGTGAAGAGTGGCCACTGCTCTGCTCTAAATGGGAAGTTTCAAGGGTTCATTCATGAGATCGGACATTCATGGCATAGCCTAACGATATGTAACAAATATCTGCAATGGGAATACAACTTTAACCCCTTAAGCAGAATGCCTGAAAAGTAGTTTAGTTTTTTCCTCCTTGCGTTTCAACAGTTGTACATTTTTTATTTTTTCAGTGATGCAGTTGTATGAGGCCTCGTTTTATTCGAGACGAGTTGTACTTAGGTGGAATAGTTTTAAGTTCACTTATAAATAATTGCAGCAATTTTTTATTTATTCAAATTTTTGTTTTAAATTTTTTTTTTTTTTACACAAACCATTACACATTTCACCCTAATAACGTGTAGATTAATTCCTACAGTTATTACGGTTGTATGGATACCTAGAAATGTGGTAGGTTTTTGTGGTGTGTAATGTATACATCAATTCTTTTTAATTAAATTTTTTTTTTTTTTTTTACACTTTTTTATGTTTTTTACTTTATTATTTTTAAATCCATAATGGAGATCTGTTACCGTAATAGACTCAAAAGCTCGATTATAAGCCTAGTTTTCATCACCAAAAATGTGCTATAAAAACCGACCTCGCTTAATGCTCGAGTCACCTGTCGGCAACTTGGGAGCTGCAATGGCCTTGCGCCGGCAAAGGACATTTTCAGCTATACACGACTCCTCAGGGAGTGCATACAGCTGAATGCCGATACAGGCCGACAGCGTCCGGGGCACTTCAGTGGCCCGGCACTGTCGGCGATTTCTTCACCTGTATGCTAACTCCTCCTGGAGCGCATACTGTGAAGAGATATCACTGCAATACAGGTTATAGATAACACTGCGTAGCATAGAGGCGAGCGCACATCTGCTCCGCAGTTGGACTCCGAAGGCCACAAACACCGCGGCTGTCTGGGAGTTTTTCCGGCACAGGCAGTGTGTGTCCCATCCACGCTGCCTGCTCGGCATGATGACATCACACATGCCTGTGTGCTCGGAAGACGGGAGATTGTGTGGGGAAGCGACCGGGGAGTGGGCGGGGATTGTGGTGGTTGTGAGGACGTGTGGATGGGAGTTCGCGGGGTTACTTTGTTTTTTTTTTTATAAAATAACCCTGCATATTGCATGACCTAGGGAACGATCTAGGGGACATAACCCAGCCTATAGCATGCCTATAACTATCTATGGGGACATAATCCTGCCTATAGCCTGCCTATAACTATCTTTGGGGACATAACCCTGCCTATAGCCTGCCTATAACTACCTATGGGGACATAACCCTGCCTATAGCCTGCCTATAACTATCTATGGGACCTAACCCTGCCTATAGCCTGGCCGATACTATCATGACATAACCTTTGGGGCCCCCCTTTTAAACCCCCCCGGGGTTTTAAAAAGGGGGGGGGGAAATTTTTTTCCTTTTTTTTTTTTTTTTTGGGGTTTTTTTTTGGGTTTTTTCCCTTAAAAAAAAACCCCAGTTTTTTTAAAGGGCCCCCCGGGTTTTTTTTTTGGGGGTTTTTGTTTTTGTTTCCCAAAAAAAAATTTTTTTTTTTGGTTTTTTTTTCCTTTTTTTTTTTTTTTTTTAAAAATTTTTTAAAAAAAAAAAACCCCCCCCCCAAAAGGGGTTTTAAAAAAGGGGCAAAAAAACCCCCCCCTTTTTTCCCCCCGGGGCCTTCCCTTGCCCCCCGGGGGAAAAAACCCCCCCAAAGGGAACCCGGGGTTTTAAAAAATTTAATGGGTTTAACCAACCTTTTCCCCCCCCGGGAATTTGGGGGTTTCCCCCCCCCCCAAAAAGGGGAAAAAACCCCCCCCAAAACCCCCCCTTTTTTTTAAGGGAACCCCCCCCCCTTTTTTTAGTTTCCCCCCCTTTTTTTCCCCCCCTTCCCAAAAGGGGGGGCCCAAAACCCTTTTTAAAAATTTGGGGTTTTTTTTTTTTTTTTTTAAAAAAAACCCCCCCTTTTTCCGGGGGGCCTTTTTTTTCCCCCGGAAACCTTTTTTTTTTCCCCCAAAACCCCCAAAAAACCCCGGGCCCCCCCCCCCTTTTTCCAAAAAAATTTTTTTTTTCCCCCCCTTTCGGGGTTTGTTTTTTTTTTCCCCCCCCCCCCCCTTTTCTCCCCCCCCCCTTTTTTTTTTTAAAAAAAAACCCCCCCCCCCCCCGCCCCCCCCCCCCCCCAATTTTTTTTTTCCCCCCCAAATAATTTTTTCCCCCCCCCCCCCCCTTTTTTTTGGGGGGCCCCCTCCCCCGGGGCCCCAAACCCCCCCCTTTTTTCCCCCTTTTAAAAAAAGGGGGCCCCCCCTTTTTAAAATTTATTTTTTCAAATTCCCCCCCCCTTTTTTCCCCGGATTTAAAAAAGGGGGTTTTTTTAAACCCCTTTTTTTTAAAAAAAAAAATTTTTTTTTTCCCCCCCCCCCCCCCTTTTTGAAACTTTCCCCCCCCCCCCGGGGGGGGTTTTTTTTTTCCCCCCCCCTTTTTTAAGGGGGGGGCCCAAAATTTTAAAAGGGGGAAAGGAAAAAGCCCAAAAAAATTTTTTTTTTTTTTGGGGGGGGTTTTAAAAAATTTTAAAAAAAAAAGGGGGGGGTTTTTTTTGGGGAAAAAGAAAAAAAAATTTAAAAAAATTTTAAAAAAGGGGAAAAAAAAAAATTTTTTTTTAAAAAAATCGCAAAAAAAGGGGGGTTTTTGGAAAAACCCCCCAAAAAAGGGGGGGGAAAAAAAAATTTTTTTTGGGGGAAAAAAAGGGGGAATTTTTTCCCCCCCCTTCCCTTTTGGGGCCCAATTTTCCCAACCCCCCCCGGGGGAAAAAAGGGGGAAAGGGGGGCCCCCGGGGGGGTTTTTTTTTTTTCCCCCAAAAACCCCCCTTTTTGGGGTTTTTTTTTTCCCCCCCCCCAAAAACCCCCGGGGGGTTTTTCCCCGGCCCCCCCCCCTTTTTTTTAAAAAACCCCCCCCCCTTTAACCCCAAAAAAAAATTTTTGGGAAAAAAAAAGGGGGGTTTTTAAAAAAAATTTTTCCCCCCTTTTGGGCCTTTAAAATTGGGGGAAAAACCCGGGGGTTTTTTGGGGTTTTAAAATTTCCCCAAAAAAAAAATTTTTCCAAAACCCCGGTTTTTTTCCCCCCCTTCCCCCGGGGGGGTTTAAACCCCCCCAAAAAAAATTAAACCCTCCCTTTTCCTTTTTTTTTTTTTTTCCCCCCCAAATTTTTAAAACCCCCCCCCCCTTTTTAAAAAAAAAAACCCCCCTTAAAAAAAAAAAAAAAGGGGGAAAAACCCCCCAAAAACCCCCCGGCCAAAACTAAAAAGGGCCCTTTTTTCCCCCCCCAAAAAAACCCCGCCCCCCCCTTCAAAAAACCCCCCAAAAATTTAAAATTTTTCCCCACCCCCCAAAAAATTTTTTTTCCCCCCTTTTTCCCCCCCAAAAAATTTTTAAAACCCCCCCCCTTCCCCCCCCCCCCCTCCCCCTTCTCTCCTATCAGGGGAAAGACTTTGCCACTCATTTCTTACATAAAATCAACCCCCTCCAAGAAAAACTTCACCCCCTCAGTCCCCCCTACCCACCTCTTTTTACCCCCACCATTTGCCCCACCCACCCTTTACCCTTACACAGTCCCAGTGAACACTTTTCCCTAACCTGCTTTCCCAATGTTAGTTCCCCAAAAAAACCTTTTTCCTCTTAGGGGTCCAAATCCCCAAACCCCACACCCGTAACCCTTTACCCCCTGCCTTCCTTCCTCTCCCAGACCTCCCGCACTGTTATTTTCCCCGCCCCACCCCCTTTTCAATCTTCATTAACCCCTGGATCTTCCCCTTTCCCCTCTTAAACACGCCCACCCTACACCTATCTTAAAAAAAACCATCTCTCGTCCCCTCCCCATGTAAAATTTGCCCCCTTTTCGCTTGGGTTCCTTTTGCATTCCCAAAATCCTGGAAAGCACGTCTATCCCTTTAAAATGTCCTCCCAACCCCTTTCCCCCCAAATCTTCCTTGCCCTTTCTTTTTAAAGGGTTAGACCCAACCACTCCCCGAAAATGCCCTAACCAAGGTCACCAAATGAAAATTTGTAATGCTAAAAGCCTCAAAGCCCTATTTTGGGGGATCCCCCTCCTAGACCTTTTCCCTCCCCCTTTGAACGGTCGAACCCCTCCATCCTGCTACAAATCCTCCCTCCCTCGGGGATCACGGACCTGGGGCCCCCTCCTGGATCTCTTCATTCTCTTTTGAAAAGGTTATTCAGTGTCTTAAATCCTGCACCACCTTCCTCCAAAGCTCTTGGGTTTGGGGTTCCCTTTAGGGGTCAGTCCTGGGGCCCCCTCCTCTTCTTATTACCCCCTCTTGGGGCTGGGTCAGGTCATTTGCCTCCACTGGCTTTAAATTTCCAAACCGGGATGCGGCGGAACCCGCCTTTTTTATCTCTGGTCCTGTTTTAAATTCTTCTTCCCGGTTCCCCAAAAAAACCTATTTCCTTTTTTCCTTCCCCTTTTTCCCTCCCGTCGCTTTTTTCCCAAATGTAGATTTAAAAAAGGGTTTTTTCATCTTTCCCCCGTCCCTCTCTCTCCCCCCCCCACTGATTCTCTATCACTGTTAATGGCCACACCCCCTTTACCAGCTCCCCAAGTTCCCCCTGCCTTGGGATAAACCTTTTTACTCCTCTTTATCCTTCAAACCCCCAAAACCAAGACCCCACCTCTGCCCGCCTCCCCCCACCTGAAAAAAAATTTCACGATCCCGCCCCCTTCCCAACTCTGACACATCTTAAAAAGGAGTCCACGCCCCCGTCATTTTCCCCCCTTGGGCTTCTGCCAAAATCCTTTTCTGTGGCCCCCCCCCAGTTAGCACCCTGCTCCCCTCCAATCCAAACCTCAACTCTGCTGCCCCTCTGATTTACCTCTTCCTCGTTTCGTTTTTTTTCCGTCCCCCCTGCCAATCCCTTCACTGGGGGTGCCCATTGCCCAACAAATTCAGTTCAAATTACCCCACCCCGACCCACAAGGGTCTCCCTAAACCTCTCCCCTCCATTATCATTTGCCCTAAATTTCCCGGGTACCTCCCCCCACGCAATCTCCGCCCCCACAGGGGCCTTCTCCCCTGCTCCCCTCTCATCAGCTCCTACATAAAACCCTTTTTTAAGACTTCTCCCTGCCCTTTCCCCACAAATCTGGAAACTCCTTTTAAACCCAAAAAAATCAGGGCTCTAAACCCCAAATTTCACCCCGTTTCAAAAGCAAAATGGAAAAAAACCCCTTTTCAGGATAGCCTTTCAACCCACACTAACCCCCCCAAACCCCTACACCCGGGCCCCCAAAACTTTTCTGCCCACACCTTCTGTCTTTCCCCTTCCCTTTCCCTTTTAGATTGTTTAAACCCTTTGCGGGCAGGGTCCCCTTTCCTCTCTGTTTCAGTTACTAGTCATTTTTTTTCACCATTGTAATTTTTTCAAAAATTTGTTATGTAAGTAATTTTTCCCCCCAAATGTACAAAACCCCCCCGGAAAATTTAAAGGGGGCCTAAAATAAATAATAATAATAATTTAAACCCCGCCTGTAATAACCCCCATTTGGGGGAAAAACCCTGCCCCGTAACTACTAGGGGGGCAAAAAAAAACCCCTGCTTGGGAACCTTTTTCCTATGGGGACAATAAACCCGCCTGTAAAATACCCCTGGGGGAAAAACCCCTTTCCCCGTAAACTACCCATGGGGACATAACCTGCCTGGAACTACCTATGGGGGCAAACCCTGCCTTTAAATACCCATGGGGACATAAAACCCCGCCTTTTAACCCCCTTTAAAGCCTTAGCGTATCCAAAGTCCAGGTCATTTTTTGGGGTTTTACGCACCTGGGCGTATGGTACGTCCTGGGACGGCAAACCCTTTAAAACAGAGTTGGTGGGGGGGGTGTCAGCTGTATATTACAGTGAAATCCCGCCCGCGTCGGCCCCGACCCCGGATCGCTCCCCGGGAGGGGTTTTGGGGGGGGGGGGGGGCGGTTAAAACCCCCTTTAATTTTTCGCGACCATCGGGTCGCAATAACTGGGGAGAGACGCAGGAGGGAGATCGCTCCTCCTCGTCTGTCGGCGGCAGCAGCGCACGGATCGGTCGATCCGTGCAGCTCCTGCCCTCTGACAGACAGCACGGAGGCAGAGAATGCCTTCCGGGTTGTGTGTGACGTCCGATGCCCGGCCGTGCCATGTGGGCATGTACGGCATCTTGACTGACAGTTGTCATAGGAACCAGTCATAGCAACATGATTGCAACGATTTCTAATGAATGAGAGATCTAAAGATCTCTCATTCAAATCCCCTTATGGGGAAAGTAAAATAAAAAATGTGAAAAGTGAAAAACAAGTAAAAACACAAATACGAAAAATAAATTAAAAATAGCGTTACACCGACCTTTTCCCCTTTACAAACGCCAACGCCCCCAAAAAGATCAAAATAAAACTAATGTACCTTATTTGGTATTCGGCGCGTGCGTCACGACCTGCCTATAAAATCTGTCATGTTATATTAAACGGTACGGTGAACGCCGTTAAAAACAAAAAACAATTCACAGAATTAAGATTATTGTTTTATCCCGAGCACATAAAATGGAAAATAAAAAGCGATCAAAAACTCCTAGAAAAACCGCCAATTAAAACGTCAGTTCATCCCAGCAGAAAAAAGTCCTTATACAGCTCTCGTATACAGAAAAATAAAATGTATAGCTATCAAAAGATTGCGATGCGATAAATTATTGTTTTACACATATTAAAAACACTTTTCTTTTTTTTTTAAGAAGTTGCTTCAACATAAAAAACATTTAAATAGGGTATCGCCATATCGTGAGCGACCAGAAGAGTAAAGCTAACTTATCACGGATACTGCACGGTGAGCCCTGTTAAAATAAAAAACATACTAGGTTTGCAGTATTTTCTTCACCATAGGCCTCCAAAAAAATGGATTTAAAGCGATCAAAAAGCTTGTCCCCAAAAAATGATACTAATAAAAAACGTCAACTCATCTCGCAAAAAAAATATCAAGTACATCACAACAGCTCCAAGCACAGATAAATTTCAAAGTTATGGCTTTCTCAGTACTATGGCGATGCAAAAACGTAATTTTCCTGGTTGAATAAAAGTGTTTTTATTTGGATAAAAGCAGTTTTAAAAACATAAAAAAATGTACAAATTGGGTATCGGTGTAATCTACTTGACCTGCTGAAGTTAAGCTACCATGCTCTCTTATCACGTACAGTGGGACCGCTATAAAAAAGTAAAAATATTAATAACACTACCAAGATTGCTGTATTTTGTTAAAACCATTCAGAAAAACCTTAATAAAAAGTGAACATAGCTTCATATGCACCCATAATGGTTCCAATAAAAACTTCAACTCATCCGCAAAAAACAAGGCCCATTACACAGCTCTGCACACAGCAAATTAAAAAAGTTATGGCTGTCAGAATTTGGGACAACCATAAAACACAATTTTTATAGGACGTTATTTTACTGTGTACAAAAGTAATAAAATACAGAATAAAAAAACTATAAAAATACTATATCATTGTAATTGTACCGACCACATAGTAAAGTTATCACATCATTTAAACTGCACGCGAATGCTGTAAAATGAAAATCAAAAGACAATGACCGAATGCGTTTTTCTCCCATTTTCATTGCCCAAGCATGCTAAAAAAAAAACTATGGAACACCTGTGCATCCAAAATGCACAGTTACACCCCTTAGATGAGATCCCTGATGGGTGGTTGAATCAAAATGGGCGAATTCTGGAAGGTTTCGCCTTGTTCTGCTCTTGGGGGCTTTGGCACAATGCAGTCATGGCCGCCACCAAAATCTTCGTTCCAAATGCAAATAGCAGTCCCTCCCTTTTACGACCTGCCAGGCGCCAAAAACAGCAGTTTACCACCACTGTAGGGTATTGCCGGACTTGGTAAAGAAATTGATAACAAAGTTTTAGGGTTCTTTTTTCCAGGATTCCTTGTATATATGAAAACATTTTTTAAGATAAAATTGCAGATTATTAAAAAAAATCTTTTTTTTTATTTTTCACAGCTTTATGCTAAAAAAATTTGTGTATTCAACCTGTGGGGTCTATTCTACTCAATGCACCCACTGGATATATTCATTAAGGGGTCTTTTGTGTTTCCAATATGCAGGTCTATTTAGGGAGTGTTTATTAAGTTTTAGCCAACCTTAGGGTGTACCAAACTGAAATGGCGCCTCAATAAAATCGTATTGAAAATGAGACCCCAGAGTATAGTAGGTGCTCCCTCCTATTCTGGGGTCTTATGTGTGTAGCCAAATAATGCATAGGGCCACATATGGGATATCTCTAAAAACAGGGCGCACGACCTGGGGGAATTGATATAAGTTGCATTTACCTAGGTCACCATTTACCTTTATTTCAAGAATGATTAATGGATAATATTGAAAATCTGCAAAAAAAGTGAAATTGAATTTACACCTCCACTTTGCTTTAAATTTCTCGTGAATTATCTGAAGGGTTATCAACTTCATAACTAGTGTTTGTAAATACTTAAAGGGGGTCTACTAGTTTCTCAGATGACGTCACTTAGGGGTTTATTAACATGCAGGCCCTTCAAAAAGCACGTCAGAAAACTGGAGTGGTTGGGTCCCTAAAAAAATGTATATTGCAAAATTTTCTTGAAAATGTGTGAGAAATTACTACAAATTTTCTAAGCCCTCTAATGTCGTAAAAAAAAAAAAAAGACATTTTAAAAAAATGATGCCAACCTATAGGGAATATTGGTAGATGCTAGTTTAAATATTTTGTGGTGAATAATTATCTGTCTTTGCACGCAGAAATTTGCAACTTTCAAAATCGCAAATTTTTCCAATTTTTCATGAAATTTGATATTTTTCACAAACAAACAAGGATTGTATGGATAAACTTTCTTACTAACTTAAAGCACAATGGGTCACGAGAAATAATCTCTGAAATCCATGAATAGAGTAAAAGTGTCAAAAGTTATTCTCACATAAATTGTCCACAGTGTCAGATTTCAAAAATAGGGCTGTGTCAGGAAGGTCAAAACAGGCTGGGTCCTTAAGGGGTTAAACCTACGTATAAACAGATAAATATATCTTACTAAATTTCAGCACGCTAATATATGCAGAAAAAGCTAATTTGCCATGTATATATTAAATCTCGACTCCATCCGTTTTGTTCCGACGCGTTTTCCCGGACTATAGCGGGTTCATCAGGGGAAAGCTTACTATTTTTTTAAGAAGATGGAAACTTACTGTCCCTTTAACACATGGGGTCCAAAGTGATAAAGCTGCCTGGTTTACGTATTGCTGAGATCATGATGTCCGGGTGTGAAATAATGGCAAAGTATGCGATGCAGGGGTAGCAGGGAAAACAGAGAAACTATGAGCTTGTTTTAAATAGGAATAGAACTAATTGCTCACCTGTTATGGTGTGAGGACAGCATGGAGCCGGCGTCTTAGCTGTGACAAGTGCGCCGGCGCGGCGGTCAGTAGATCGCGATGCGCTGTATTTGAATACGTCCGCCATAGGTCGGTTGTGGTAACTATACCAGATATCACGGCATAAGAAACACACAAACGCTTTTTGCCGGGGGGGGGGGGCCGAGTGTGTGAGATGAGACGTTACATGGAAACAGCGTATTGCCGTGATAATTGCGCCGGGCAGGACTGCGGACGCGCAATGGCTGTACGATATGGAGGCTTCCGTACAGAGAAAAACTACAATAAGGAGAATGCTAGGCGCCGGGGGATCGCGCATACTTGCAGACGTAAACCCAAAAGGGATTATATGATGGGATAAACTATGTCTGAAAAATATGTCACGTATGCGTTAAGTATGTTCACATTATGCGGACTAAAAGAAGCGGTCTGCATACAGATAGTACCAGTATCAATTATGTCATGGTGTTGTGAAAGGATACTATGAATGGAAAATTAAAGCTGCGGTGTGTAAAGGACAAATGAAAAAACACATTATAAGAGTTTATAGAGTAGATGTTACTAATATTTTATCCCCAACAAGATTAACATATATAACCACAAAAAACACCAACTAGTCCTTCTATAGTATAAATTGCCATTAGAATGTAATGCCCTGATATTCAAGGATGATATTTGAAAAAACAGGGTATTTATTTGCTGTCATTGTCACATCTATAGAATAATATATGGTTAAACTACAGAAGCTCAATTAGTTACTGTAAGTGAAGATTAATAATAATAAATCAGTCCAAAAATAAAACATAAAAATGTATAAATGATAAAAAGAAAGAAAGATATGCTCGATCTAGTACAGTCAAACCAGTTAGATAAATGATGTATTCATCTTTTTTTTTGCTTGTTTTTTTTTTTAAAAAAAGCGTCTTGTTAAAGTATTTTTTCTTTGTTTCAAAGGGTTTTTTGTTGTTTTTTTTTTGTTATTTGTTTTTTTTAATTTATAAGATTTTTTTGAAAAGCTAATAATTTATTTTGGTTTATGTTAAGTAATTTAAAGCCTTTAATTATTTGTTTTTTTTTTTTTTTTTTTGTTTAAATTTTATTTATTATTAATTTTTCTTTTTTGTTTTTTTAAGTTTTTTTTTTTATTATTTGTAGGATTTTATTTTTTATTTTTTAAGTTGTTTTTTATTTTAATTGGTTGAATTTTTTTATCTTTTTTTTCTTTTTTTTTTAAATGGTGTTTAAGAACTTTTTAATTTTCGTCTCTTATAAATTTTTATATTTATTTTTAATAAAGCTAAGACAATCATTAATACAAAGGGATGCAGGTTTTTAGCGACAAGATCCAAGTTGCCTCACGTGGGTAAGACTTTTTTATCAAAGTCCACCTTTCCGAACTGATGGAGTAGTAACAACTTCAATGGACAGAAGAAAAGGGTAGTGCCGAGGGGGTTTTCAGAATGTATCAGATTCATGTTGTTGTTGCCAAGGGAGTGTCACATTTATTTCGGATATTCACCCACCTGTCAAGATACGACGCTCTGAAAATTTTTTCACGTTTTGTCTATCACACATGCATGAGGGGACAGTTGCAGAGGCTTGATAGACTAACGCCTATAGTCTTACAAATTTGCCATAGCTGTAGGCCTTAAATTCTCTGCCAGTATGGAGATTTTTGACTCCTTTTGAAAACTATGATAAACTTACAAGCCTTGCAGGCTCCCCACATTATAGGTTCAGTGATGTTAATAGCAGCCATGTATTCTTCAGACTTGGGGAGATGTAGTGCTATGTACCAAGCGTATCTTCCCATATTTTTACCCCGTCGAAAAGAAATCTGGGGATATGTCTCCAATAAACTCAAGGAGGTCGGGATCTGTTGTAAAGAGGCCAAAATTTTTGATAATCCTTATTACCTGATCTGAGGCAATTATCAAAAGTGCCGATGATTCTCAATTTTGTATCATTCTGCAGGGCTTGTTTTTTGTGATTTTAAAACATGATGTCACGAATCGGCGTTACGGGCTTGTCATAGGCTTCATTTAGAAATTTCTGGGGGTTGGTAGCTTACGTTCGGTTAAACCTCCCTCTGAGTACATCTGCCATCCTCTTAAAGGAGACGTGAGGAGCAATTTCGCCTGGCTCTGATGTATGCCTTTTTGTTATACCAGCGTCGTAGCAGAAAGGGTGTGCACTTATCCCCATCTGAGAAGGGCTGTTGCCACCGTGGGTTTCCTATTATAGAGTGGTTTATCTACGGTCCCCTTTTGGGTTTTCCTGATGTAATATCAAAGAAAAAACCAATCTTGAAGCCTGGATGGTGGAGGTGAACCTTAGGACCCATTGTATTAAATTCAACCTGTCCACAAAATTCATTAAATATGACATCAGTCCTATGACACACAAGAATGATGATGTCAATCGATGTAGCGGCCCAAAAAACAAAATTTTTTCAATTACATCCTGATACTGTTCAGAATAAAACAATGGTGTTTTCCACCAGCCAGGGAGAGATTTGCGTATGAGGGAGCGCAAGGGCTCCCATAGCCGTCCCCCTGAGCTGGGTGGTAATAACGACCATTGAATAGAAAACAAATTGTGGGTGTGAGAACAAAAAGAAGAAGTTGAGGTACAAGTTTACTATGATCATGAAGAAAAATTACTCTAGTGTTCAAAAATGAGCTGAACTGCTTTTAAACAAAATCTTGCGGTATAGAACTATAAAGGGCCTCTACATCAATGACTACATGAGCAATACTTCCGGTTCGATGGTCATTCCATCGAGTTTTTGAGATCAGTGGTATCTTTAATATAAGATGGCAAGGCAGTAACGAAAAGGAGACAGTATTGATTCAATGTATAGGTCTTTATGTATTGGGGTCAGACTTGTTTTTGCCCGATACAATGGGTCTACATTTTAGTGGTAAACGTCCTTTACTGGCACTTTTGGTAGGCCGTAAATGTAGCAGTTTGTAGGGGCAATGATGGCAACATTAAAAAGAAAAATTCATTCTTATCAATAAGTGAAGAGAAAAGCATCAGTAGAAGGAGATCTAATTACTTTTTTATATGGAATGGTTGGATCAGATGTTAAATTAGTATATCCATGTAGGGTCTTGAAGAACATTCCAACCACATTTTAACATAGTCTGATGGTTTAAAATCATATGTTTCCCCCCTTTGTCGGAAGACTTGATTATGATTGATTTGTCTTGTTCTAATTTTTGTGGGAGAAATATTCATCTTTAGTCAAAATTATAGGATCTAGGTCGTGTATTTCCCTCAGTAATCTAGGTTCTCATTACAATCACAGGACAACCTTCTAACAAACGTATCGATGTTGGTGTCCAACTAGAGGGGGCCATTTTGTACTTTTCAGGAAAGTTAAAAAAGGGGCCCTTGGATCCGGTCTTTTTTACCCCTCTTCAGGGTCTGGTTAATAATCTTAAGATTTTGGAAGTCAGCGCGGATCAACGCCTAATTCCAGGCATTGCTTTTATTTCATGAGTTTAAAGAACTTCTTCCCACTTCAGATTTCTGGCGAAGAGGTTCGATGTCTTTTATCCAGTTAAAGGCTGAAAACAGGTGTACTTGGGTACAACGTAAAGCCTTGTTTCTCAAAAATTTTGTTATTTCTGATGTTGTAAGGAGCGATTAGATAGATTTATAATTTGCATTGATCTCTCGCAGGATGAGGCAAAAGAACTATGTTCTCTCATTTGGTTTGCATAATCTTCTCTAAAAAAGAAGAGACTTGGGAGGGGGTGGCAGAAGGGATATTGGTAGCATCCTGCATTCCTTCTTGAACTTGAGAGGATACTGACTGTACTGACCCAGAGGTAGAAGGACCAGATACAGGGAGATCTTGTTTTTAGTTGACACGTTTTTTTCGGGGTACCCATCTTGTCTGATTAGTGGGTTTTTGTCGCGTGCGATAAGGGGATCTCTGGAAAGGTGTATTTATGTTTCTAGCTTCTCCGTCAGATATATCTGTTTCGGAGGAAGATGGTTCAATATCTAGGGGACGGGAGGTTCTGTTGTTTATTAATTATAGGCTATGTCTCCCTGGAATTACTTGGGATGAACCCGATGAACCGCTATATTTTTCGGGGGAACGCGTCGGAACACGGATGGAAAGTGATTTAATATATACATGGCAATTAGCTTTTTCTTGCATATATTAGCGGGCTGAAATTTAGTAAGATATATTTATCTGTTTTCTCGTAGGTTTAATATAAATCATAACCCTACTACTTAGTTTACAATACACGTTTTTTGTGCTCTTGTACAGTCGCATTTTCTGTGCCCTTAAGCATTGATAATATTCATCTCACTATTTTTTATTTTTGTTTTGTTTTTCTTTGGTATCTCTATTTAGTTTTCTCTATCACGGTTTTTGCACTTTTATTTTTTAATTAGTCATTTCTTTATTTATAGTCCTTGTAGTACTTTACAATATTCCTTAAAGTGAGTAGGGATTGTCTTTAGGGATAGGTAGGTTAGGTTCCTGAGTAGGGTCGCCCTTCTTCAGGGCGGTACCCCTACTTTTCTTAGGCCTTAGTATTATTAGGGATTTATAGGGACACTTCAATTTCCCTTTTTTTTAAAAAAATTTAATAAAAGTTACATTTTAGCCTGAAGGCGTATTTTTTGTCATATTCGTAGTTTTCACATATTAGGTATCCACACGACCGTAATAACCTGTAGAATTAATCTAACAAGTTATTAAGTGTGAAATTGTCGAATGGTTTTAAAAAAAAACAAAAAAAAAAATGTAACAAAAACAAAGAAATTTAAAAAAAAATTCTGCAATTATTGTATAGTGAACTTACTTAAACTAAACCCCATTAACGTACAACTTGTCTCGAATTAAAACGAAGGCCTCAGCCAACTGAGTCACTGAAAAAATAAAAAAAGTTACGGACTGTGAAACGCAGGAGGCAAAACTTAAAAAAATGTTCTAATTCTTTAACTAACTTTTCAGGCCTGGGAGTTAAGGCGTTAAAAACTGCACATTAAATTGATACCTGTTCACACCAGCATGCAGAAAAGCCACAGTATAATGCATGGGGACATTTCACAAATGCAAAATTACCGATAAGACAACCACTCACACGCCTTCTATGTATGAGGGGGCTGGTTGCTGGTATTATAATTACATATAGATAAGGCAATACAGAGGGGTGCCATTAATGCAGATACATGTGGTGCTCCATGCTGGTTTACAGCCTATTAGGCCACTACTATTCGATTGGGCGGGCTGCCCAGCACTTTTTAGGTGTCCAACACAAAATACAGACACCTCCTGCTCCCCAGTACTTTTAGGCAAGAAAATTGACATACTGGAAAAATATCAAATAGGAGGTATTAGTTGATACAGTGGCCATGGTACGCAAGCTCACAAGCCCCAGCAAGGCTCCTCATTACTGCGAAAGCCCCTACCACAAACATTTACAGAAAAATGGGGACATTATTTACTCAAAATACACCAGCTAAGGCATTACTTACAGCTAATGGCTGGACTAGAGAATTGAACCCGTAGGAGGCAAACCACAAGCCCCTGTGTTCTTGGGAAAGATAAACAGGTGCAGGTAATTGCTGAGTAGTAGCTCACACTAGGGGCACATTTAGATGATAAAAAATGCACATTGAATTGAAAACTGTTCAGTTTTTAGTCCAGCCATTGAGCTGTAGGTATGGGCTTTACTGGAAAAGCCCAAAAAATTCTAATGTTGTGGAATGTGAAAAAAATGCAATTTCACCATTGTAGTAAACTTCTGTTTTCTGGTTTACTGTTCTGTATAAATGACATGTCATCTGTGTCTTTTGTATAGCGAATCCACTGGTTGTAATGTAATTATCTGAGTAAACATTCAGACGCTCCCTGCTCAGCTCCCCTCCCCAGTTTGTGAAGAAATGAAAGAACACTGCCTGCTCAGAGCTTATCTTATCTTCTATCCTGTGCACAATACAGGTATCCCCTGTGGATTAGCCAAACAATGTTTACTGAAGTACAGAGACTGATTATCAGGAGCGTGCATGGGAGGTGGTGCAATGACATCACAGAGGAGGTACTTGTTTTTTAAACACAGAAACACAACGCCACTTTTTATCTAGCCTCAAGAGGGGAGTATCAGCCTGTTAGGTAAGGAACTTACTTCTTGGCAAAACCCCTTTAGCATTTAGTCCCCCTATGGGACTTAAAGAGAACCTGTCACATAGGTTATGCCCCCCGTGCTGAGGACAGCACAAGCTAGTGTCAGACCTGCTGTTTCCAGCGCTGTTTCCCTTATTCTGTAAGATGCTGTAGTTTTAGAGCATTTACCCCTCAAATCTTATTCATGAGCAGGTGTTAGCCCCGCCCACCAAAGACTAGCCAAACCCACTGAGTTATTCACATGTTTCTACCTATTCAAAGTACTAGGTTTATCAGTTGAGGTGGGCGGGGCTAGCCTCAGGTGGGCGGGGCAAGAAAAAAACTGACTCTTTTCATGACTCTTTTCTGGCTGAAAACTGCAGAGTATTTAATGCTCAAATCTGGCAGTTTTCGGCCAGAAAAGGGTCCAGCTTATTCATGAGCAGTGTCAGCCCTGCCCACCCAAGGCTAGTCCCGCCCACCTGACTGTTATTCACATATTTCTACCTATTCACAGTAATAGTAATAGTAGGAAAAAGGCTTTTGGAGCCGAAACGTCGTCACTGGACATGTTGGAATAAAAGTTTTGTTCATTTTTTGCCATTTTGGAGTGCTGTGATCTTCCTTGGATATTCACAGTAATAGGTTAATCAGTTGAGGTGGGCGGGGCTAGCCTCTGGTGGGCGGGGCATGAATTAAACGGACTCTTTTCATTACTTTTCTGGCTGAAAACTGCAGATTTGAGCATTAAATGCTCTAAAACTACAGCATCTTACAGAATAAGGGACATGGTGCTGGAAACAGCATGTCTGTCACTAGCTTGTGCTGTCCTAAGCAAGGGGGCATAATCTATGTGACAGGTTCCCTTTAAACATGCAGTCGCTTGATTGCTTGTACTAAATACTGACATACTGCTGTATATAGGCATTTCATTCATATCCTATTACACTCTGCCTATCCTCCTGTAATAGAAGTACAATCTTGGCAGCTTTCATAAGGCCTCTGGCTGCCAAGACAGCAAATTGCACCCTGCAATTGTGTCATGAGGATGGCCGGATAGTGGGACAATGGATCATGGCCACACATTCTAATCATCTAGACCAGGGGTCTTCAAACTGCGGCCCTCCAGCTGTTGGGAAACTACAACTCCTATCATGCCCACTGTTATAGATTACATGAAGGGAGTTGTAGTTTCCCAACTGCTGAAGGGCCGCAGTTTGAAGACCCCTGATCTAGACTTTGCTTCACTGCAGCCTCTAATTGGTTAAAGGGGTTTTGCCACAATCTCATTTCATACCTCCTGCAGCCAGCTCTTCAGCTCTGTATGCTCAGAAGGAGGCGTCTGTGATTTGTTTGAATTGCATATCATGTGACCCAGCAGGATGACGTCACCAGGCCTTTCCTCTCTGTAGTCAAAGAAAGGTCTGTTTATGTAAAGCATTGTAAGTAGCTGAGAGGTAAAGTTTTTGCCTCACAGCACAAGGGTCCTAGGTTCAAATCCCTGTTGGAACCAAACCAGTGGATTTTTTTTCTCTTTCTCAATGCACAGACCTCATTGAGGTTTCTTTTTTATGTATTTGCACTGTTTGACTAAGTACTAAGGAGCACAGAGGACAGGAGTAGAATGACAGCACCTGGGGTTTGAACAATCAGTAGCTGCCCGAGAAGAGAAGAGAAGTGATGTCTGAGCATGTGCGACCAGGACGGAGGAGCTCTCAGCCCTGGTCGTATCCCCTGGAGACAAGCTGTAAACAATGGATCACTAAAGGAGCAGCTAAAACAAAAACGGTGCAGAATCTTTAATAATAATGAATGGTGAAAATGTTTATTATTTCATTTGCAAGCTTCCCACATCAATTTTACTTCGTGGCAAAACCCCTTTAAGTAGCTAGAATCGGCTGGTCCAAGAAAATAGTTTGCAGTGTGTGCAGGGTCGCACCCCTCTGAATTCTGGAATTCTAATATACAGCTGACAGATTCAGTAATACAATACTAGGAGGAATAACAGAGGAACAGCACAACACAGGGTTATAAGAGAAGATGATCCAGAATTGGTATTTCCCAGGGATCACAAGGATTTACTGATATGTACAGGTCAGGAGAAGTCACAGCTCATCTATAATGGACCTTTTTTTTATTTAAATTACTTTGCAATCACAGTAACATGTCCTCATTTGGTGTCTTGAGTCATGGTCTAGTATAGTGTCATGTATTTGAGCAGGGCCCATTGCACTACTATGCTGGGGGCCCATTATAATAACAAGATGGCCCTTGGCCTCAGTGGTTACTGGTTATGGCCCCTCGCCCCCTGTTGGTAACTGCAGCACATTTTATGGTTTGCACCAACAATAGGACAAATACAAGTGAGTTGGAGGAAACAGGTTCAGCCTTCCTTTGCCCTCCAGTATAATGTATAGGAAACAGACCTGGAGGGCGGCATTAGGGCAACGAACCATGTACAGCAGTGTTCTCCAGCTTGTAGCTCTCCACCTGTTGCAAAACTACAACTCCCATCATGCCTTGACAACTGCAGACTATCAGGGGGTGACGGGAGTTGTAGTTTTGCAACCAGTTGGGGAGCCTCCGCTTCGGAAACAGTGCTATACACTACAAATAACAAGAGATAACCATAAAACAAGACTCCACTCCAGGAATTGTAGTAACGCGCTGCTGCCAGTATCCGTTTATATGGATTCAGCCTCGCGTGACGTCACGCCGGCACATACACGACAATCCCAGAAAAATTAATAGAAACACGGTTATTAGAATATATTACCGCGCTAGTGTCAATGCATCAAGCCCTCTCCACGTCACCGCCCCTGCCCGCCGCTCGTCCTCACCTGGCGGATAATACCGGAGAAGGAACCGCTTCAACTTCATCTTTCCTTCAGTCTGCACGGAGCTGCGGTTACCATGGAGACTAAAAACATTTCTACTGCGCAAGTGCCAATAGTGCAGGACTGCCGGGTGGGCGGGGTTAAGAACGAGCGCTGAGACACGTTAATGTGGTAGCCATGGTAACCGGTCTGACTAGAAGTGGCGGGAAAGTACACTGCGTGAATTTGTTCGCAGTGATATTATTGTTGTTGGATACTGTAAAAGATGAAGACAGTTTATTGCTGTAGTGATTATTTCTATAGAAGCAGTAAGATGATGGCAGTTATATGGTGACAGGAAAACTGTACCTAAAGCCATTTTCTATAGAATAAACATAGAGGTTTCCCTGCAGATACCAAGCCATCCGTATTTCTTATATCTAGCTTGGTGTCAATGGCCAGAAAAATAGTCTATTAGTATATATTTCACATTACTTATACAGCACCAACATGTGTGATAGAAAGACAATGACCTAGATCTATTGGCATAGTTGCCAACTTTTGAAAATGAAAAAGCAGGAGATTGAAGAGTGCGCCCATCTTTTTGTGTGCCACGCCCCTTCAATAAGCCACACCCACTCCGTCTAACTGCATAATGGCTTTGGAAGAAAGCCAGGTAGATGCCCTTATAGCCAGGTATACCCCCCATAACCAGGTATGCCCCTTACAGGCAGGTTTGTTCCCCCTTTGTTACCGGGTAGATGCCCCCCTTTGTTTTACCAGGAGTTTCCCCCTTATTAGCCAGTATTTTTCCCCCCTTAATTAGCCGGAAGTTGCCCCCTTGTAGCCAGTATTGCCCCTTCATTACCGGGTATTTGCCCCCCTTTATTACCAGTAATTTGCCCCCTTTTTTTCCCAGGTAGTTGCCCCCTTCATTAGCCAGTCAGTTGCCCCCTTTGTAGCCAGTCTTGCCCCCCTTGTAGCCGGGTATTGCCCCTTCTTACCGGGATTCCCCTTTTTGTAAAAGTATTGCCCCCTTTGTAGCCGGGTTTTTCCCCTTTCATTAGCCAGGTATTCCCCCCTTTTTATCCTGTATTTTGCCCCCTTCATTAGCCAGGTAGTTGCCCCCCTTCATTAGCCAGGAGTTTCCCCTTTGAGCCATATTGCCCCCTTCATTTACCAGTATTGGCCCCTTCATAACCCAGGTAGTTGCCCCCTTCATTAGCCATATTCCCCCCCTAAGTAATACAAATAAAATAAAAAAGCCACTTACCCACCACTCCTTGCAGGGGCCAGCTCCTGACGATCTCCTCACGCGGGGGGATGAGTGCACCGCCTTTCACACCCCCCGGCGACACTGACGCATGTAAAGCCACACCCCGGCCTGTCCTACAGGGGGAGGGGGGACGATCCCCCTCCCCCCCAAAACCCCGGGGCCGCTCTGTACATACAGGGGAGGGGGGGAAAAACGATCCCTCCGCCTCCTCCCTGTACAGTACACCACCGGGCGGGTGACGGACGCTCGGCCGCTTCACCCACCCCTGTAGCAGCGGCCCACGCGCCAGAAAAGCACCAGCGCTATTCGGCGCTGCGGCGGGGGGAAATGCCAACTCTCCCCGGGGAGTGCGGGGGGGGCCCCAAGTTGGCTTTTAAAGTCTTTTGTCCCCGTTTTAACTTAGTGATAGTTTTTCTGTCACTCCCGGGGGGCTAAGCGGGGTCACTGGTTATATCATACTTCCCAACTTTTTAGACGGTCAAAGAGGGACACTTCTGGTCCATTGAAAAAAAATTTTACACATCCATCACATTATTACACATTTTTTCCTATTTGGTCATGGGCAGCGCATATTATAATAATGTGTGGTGTGCTGGCTGGGTGGGTATATGAGGTGTGTGATAGGCTGTCTGCACACATATCCCTTCAATCGGTAAAAGGGACGATTTGTCAGATTCACCAAAAAGGGATGATTATTGGTTTTCAGACCAAAGGTGGCAGGATTTTTGAAACAGCGCAGATGTGAACTGTTCCGCGCTGCTGTGGTGATTCACTAGGATTCACCTTTAAACATTTAATACAGCCCATTGATGATGCTGTTTTTGGGGAAGCTTCTGATAGGTTTATTGGCAAAATCTTAAATTAAGAAACCTGGGATGTATTTTAAAAGGCACACCAAAACACATTGCTTCTGTGTGAACATCATGAAAAGTCTGTGAAATACCAAGATATCAGATCTTCTGGGTGAAATTTTCCAGATACCAAAGGTGCCTCGTTCACCTGAACAAAAAATTTATACCAATACAAACAAAGGGAAATGCAGCCATCATATGCTCAAAAAGGAACATTTTGGTCTCGAGAAGACAGGGCCCCAGCTGAGAGCCTCCACACCAAAGCGAACTGACTTTGGGTCACCGAAAAACCGGGTCACGGGAAGGATTTTCCGTCCCCCGGACTTTCCCATGGGCACCAGTCCCCCGATGTCCCCTGACAGGAGCATCGACGGGGTGACTCCCTATCCAATAAGACCGCCGCAAAAACCCCACGCCCTACCAAAAAGGAAATCCGCGGGCCTGCTTGTTTCTGTTGGGCCCGACCCCCAAAGGGTTTTTCCCCAGGCCAGGTTCACTGCTCGATACCGCCGGCCCCTCGACCTAAAGGGGCCCCGAGGGCTTTTACGCACACTGGGCCCTGGGGGTAAAATCAGGGCTAAACCTAGTGTTATTGCCATGTTTGTGTGGGTTTTACTCATACTCCAAAAATATTCAAATAGGTTAAGGATGCGGTACATAAATAAATAAAAAAATAAATATGTATGCCACTAAAATCGCTGGTATTCTTTTTCTGACTATACTTGAACCAATTTGAAAATACATAAGAAATTCGATAATCTCCCTTTTCCTCGACTACCAACACAAGGACAGTAAGGTCCCGTTCACACGGCTTTTTGCCCACAATTGGGGGGCCGTATTCCCCCCGGATTGCGCTTCAATAAGGGGCCCCAAACCGTCGGAGTCATTATGGTAATCCACTGCCTCATAGAAAATGGAATCCGCGCTCCTCCCCCCCCTCAAAACCCCCGGGGGAGAAAGTGAATGCACATTATTTAAGGCGCGGCCCCCCTAAACAAAACATTGTCAGGGCCGGGGGCGGCGCCCCCGCCGCCTCCGGCCCCGCCCCCGCCCCCCCGTATTCACGGCGGGTTTGTGCGTCAAATACGGCCACAAATCCCCGTGAATAAGCCTGTGAACACGGGCCAAGGTGGGCTGTTTTTTCTTATATAGGCACCTGTGACTAGCAAGCACTTACGGGGTTATCAGTGGCTTGCTCTAGCAGGAAAGCTGTGGTGGCGCTGATTACTAAACACACATTCTGCAGAAGATTCCCCTTTTTGATAGTCGTTATAAGAGTGCCCCATCATACTAATATTGTCCACATCCAAGAAACAGCCTATATGCTAGATCCCCCCCCCCAAAAAAAAAATAAAAACAAAAATAAATAAATATAAAAATATATAATTATAATAATATATATATTTATATATATATATATTATAAATTATATAATATATTATAAACAGTGGGAAAAAATATTTAGTCACCACCCAATTTGCAAGTTCTCCCACTTAATAAAGAAGAGGGCCCGTAATTACATCAAGGTAACCTCAACAAAGAGAGACAAAATGAGAAAACAAAAACCAGAAAAAACACATCGCTATTTTGGGAAAAAATTTATAGCAAAAATTGTTGGAAAATAATATTTGGCACCTACAAAAAGCAAGATTTTTTGGGTCTCACAGACCTTAACTTCTTTTTTAAGGGCTCCTCTGCCCTCACTCACAACTGTATAATGCACCTGTTTTTTAACTTTTTATCAGTATAAAAACACCTGTCCACAAACCTCAAACATCCACCCCCAAACTCCACTTGTGAAAAACCAAAGAGCTGTCAAAGGGCACCAAAACAAAATAGACCCCACCAGGGGTAAGACTAATCTGCAAAACAACACTTGGTGTGAAAAAATCAAAATGTGGGAGCAAAAAATTTTGAAAAGAAGACACTGAAATCTCCTCGATCTGGGACCCCCTGCAAGATCTTTCCCCGGGGTCAAAAATATTTCAAAAACCAGGGGGTTTGGGGTCAGTCCCGAGTCGTGGAGTTGGGGCCTATTTTTCAGGAGTCAGTCTCATAAAATACCGCCCCAAAAGTCACGACCCTAGTGGATCCAGGACCAAACCCCAACGGTGTGAAACCACCCAGGAGCGGAGTCTAATAGCCAGGTTTTTCACCAGAGCCCCCGCAAAACGGGGTGACTTGCTGCGGCGGGGGCTACCAGTCGCTACCCCCCACTTTACTTGCCCGGGGCACCAGGTTTAGCGTGGACAATCGAAGGCAGGTCGTAGCGGGACAGGGGAAAGGGCAGGACAGGCGGCAAAGGGGGCGTTCGTAGGGGTAGGCGAAAGGTTCGTTGGACGGGGAAAATAAACAAGACAGAATAACGCTTTCTCAGAGGCAACAACACTAAAGATACGGGGGAAGTGAGCCCCATTTTTATACCAAAAAAAATTCAAGACCAGCACGCGGCGCCCGGGGAGGGAGGATGGGACAACGGGCCGCGCGGGACTCACTCCTGATGCCGAGGCACGGCAGGTTGCAAGGCCCCCGCACCAAATTCGGGGTGCCCTATTCGCAACAGTACCTCCCCCCTTACCCCCCTCCCCCTTTTTTCTGGCCGGGGGAATTTTTCACCCCTCACGGACCAGGATTTTCTTCCGGGTCCCATACCTTTTTTTCAGTCCCAAATCCCCTTCCCAGTCGATAAGGAAATCCATTTTCCCCATATGGTCTTCATATCCCGATTTCTTTCACAACAAAAACGTTGGGACTCGGGCCGGGGAAACGGAGGACATCTTCCGGGGAAAAGCTTCAAAAACATTTCAACAAGGAACATAAAGGATTTGGAAATGCAAGTGCACGGGGGGGGAGTTTAACACCGGGTTGATGCCTTGATTACTTCAAACGTCCCTACATAACGGGACCTAGTTTGTAACTGGGGACCTTGAGCCGGGTAATCTGCCGAAAGCCACACCTTGTCGCCAGGGAAAAATTGGGGGGGCTTCTATCTTTGTCCGCCTGGGCCTTCATGCGTGCTACGCATGGCCCGGACTAGCGCCCTGATTCCAAAGGTCAACAATCCGGACCCCAAAAATTTCCCCTGCCCACCTCAAAGGATAACAATTGCAGGGGGGGGATCTGGCCATACACAAAGAAAAACGGAGAGTACCAGTGGATTCCGAATCCGGGGGTTATATAAAACTCTGCCCAAAAAAGTACTGCCCATCATCCTGTCGAGCCGATACAAATGCTGCAAAACCCCCCAGATTTCATTTTTTCTCTTACTTTCCGTTCTCTGCGGTGGTAGGGCAAGAGAAAATCTAGGTTCACCCGCAACCCGAAAGCAGAGGGCCCCCCCCCGAACCTAGACACAAATTGGCCCCCCCGATCCAAAACAATATGCGGGGGGGTTCCTTAGATGGAAGATATGGAGAAAAAACAGGTTGGCCCAAACGGGGAGCAGATGGTAGACCTGGAAAAAGGGATAAAATGCCTTTTTTTAAAAAAAAACGCCGCCCCCAAACCCCCAGGGTGACGGGGGTTTTTCCCCAGGAGGGGGGAAGATCAGTGACCCAAGTCCTTTTCCACATGAGACCAAGGGGTCCTGGGATGACAGAGGGTTTTAGAAGCGCACAGGTTTTTTGGCGAGGGGCTTGTCAAAGGGCACAAGTAACCCAACTTCACGAATTCCCTGAAAGTCCTTCGAAAACTCCGGGCCCCATTTAAAAAAGGGGGGATTTTGGAGGAACGACTTGCGAAATCCTGGGTGACCGGGCCCCTAGGGGAACAGTGTCCCCCTTCAAAAATTTTTCCTGCGGAGTGCAGGACGAACAAAAAGTCTTCCCTGGAGGGACCTTTTGGAAAGGGTGCAGGGGATCAAGCTTTTGGGAGAAATTTTATGCTGAGGAAAACCTCCCACCCCAACACATCCCGGGGACAGGGAGAGCCGCGGCCCTGATGTTTTTTCTTGAAAGTCGAAAATGTATCTGGAAATCGAAAACGGAAGAAGGGGAAACCAACCCGGCTTTGGGGCGCGGGTTTGGGGGTTGGGGCCCAATTTTGGGGGTACGGGGGAAATTTTTATGGTCGGAGAAATGGAAATGGGATGCCGGCTCCCTCCGAAGATAACCCCATTCTTCCGGGCCTTTTTTGAGGGCAGAAATCTGATCCCCGATGGGTAATTCTTCTCCCTGGGGAAAAAGTTTGGGAAAAACCCAAAGGGTGATCATTTGCCCTTAGGTCCCTTCTGCGTGAAAATTGCGCCTCCCTGACCGGGGAGGCGTTCACTTCCAGAAAGAATGGCTTCTCGGTATCGTTTGGTGGGAGGCGGGAGGCAAAAGCTGTTTTTAGTTAAAACAAATCCCTTTGGGCCCTTTGGCGGCCATCCCCCTGGGTTTGGTGTTCTTCTTAGAAAGTGCTTAATAGGCGCCACCAAGGGGCAAAGGTTCGTTCGTGGGACGTAGGCGAGCGGTTTTTTTTTTTTTCGGTACAGGGAATATAGAAAAGGACTAGAAAAAAGCTTTCTCATGGGCAACGGGGACTAAAGATCCGGGCGGGGAGTGGGCGGAAGAACACAGGTAAAAAAGAGGCAGTGCCGGTAATTAGGGGGGGAGGTGTGGCAGACAGGAGCGGGCCCGGGGGTGAGATGGGGGGCGTGCTGGGGAGCAAGTCCCCGTCGCCCACATCCGGGCACGGCACTCGCTCCTGATGCCCAGGCACGGGGGGTTCGAAGGGGCCACAGCCCGACTTTGGGGGTGCTGCGCTATTTGCAACGCCAAAAATATATAATAAGTTGGTCCAGTTAGTTTGTGCAGTGCAAAGAGAAAAAGAATTGGGTCCGGGGCCCGTGCTCGTCTCAATCTTCAGGGTCATCCCCTGAGGAGTGTAATGATGACATGGGCAGGCAAAGGCCCCCCCCAGGGGAAAAAGATTTTGCTCCAGGCAAAAAAAAGATTTCAGCAAAAAATTTTTACCGCTTTCAAAAAAAATAGAAGAGTCCAAACCTTCATCCAAACTGACTGTGGCTGAGGCAATTCCTTTTTTCCCCTGACATTTTTAGAGTTTTTTACCCCTTTGGGGGTTAAACGTTTTTCCCTCCACCCAAGTTGGGTGTAGAGGGGCCCTTTCTCTAGCCTGGTTTTTCCTTGAGATCAGATGGAGGTCTTGTAGGGCATAAATCTGATAAAGGGGCCAATGCTTTTTCCAGAACAAATTCAGTACCCCAAAAATTTTTTCCTGCTGTGTTTTGTAAATTAAAAATTTTTTTGTTTTTAAAAATTTTCATACCCCAAAAAATTATATTTTTTAAAACTGACAAGCAACAGGGGGAACAATGTTTTGAACTTGTAATTTTTAGGCTCCAAAATCTCACCATCCAAATACAGCTTTGTACATGAGGGTCTGGAAATTTTTTTTTTACCCTCCCTTAAAGATTTATACTTTTTAAAATTTTTCTTGCAAGATCCTTAGGTTTTTGCGTTTTTTTTCCTTTAAATGGGATTGGTTTTTGTTTTTTTCCCTTTTTAAAATTTTTAAAAGGGGTTTTTTGGTTTTTTTTTTAAGGGATTTGGGAAATCCACCTTTTTGGTTTTTAATACTTTCCCGAATCCTTCTGGGCTCTGATTCAGTTTCCCAAGCATATCTTGCCAAAATTTTATCCCAGGTCCCTTTCTTTACCATTCCAAGGGGCAAAACGGGAGGGGGGTTTAACAAATTTAGCTTTTTCCCCAAAAATCAAACCCACAAGTGTTCGAAAGATCAAAACATTGGTTACCCTTTTTTTGCTTTTCAGTGCCCCTGTTCTCCCAAAAAATACTTGATTATTGAAATCAGGGGGTTTTAAAACACCTGATGTTACCTTTTTACTCAGAAAAGCTTAAACTTTCCCCCATGTCGAGGGAGTCAGGAGTCGGAGAAGATAGTGAATGACCTGCAGAGAGCTGGGACCAACCTAACAAAGGCTACCATCAAAAAAAACACACTAGGGGGGCCAGGGACTCGTTCCTGCGTTCCAGACGTATCCCCCTTTAACCAGTAAAAAAGCCCGGGGCCCTATCGGGAAGTTTGCAAAAATTTTTGGATGTTTCCCAGAAAGTATTGGGGGGGAAAGTCAAATGGTCAGATAAAACCAATTTTGAACTTTTGGGGTTAGAAACAAAAATGCCATTTTTTGGAATAGAGAGAATGCTGAGTTGCATCCAAAAAAACACCATCCCTACTTTTAAGCATGGGGGGGCAAAAACCTGCCTTTGGGGCTTTTTTCCCCTGAAAAGGGACTGATGAAGGGAATAAAAGGGGGCCATGTATTGGGGGTTTTTTGGAGTGAAAAACCCTCCTTCCTTCAGAAAGGGGGCTTTGAAGATGGGGGGGGTCTTTCAGTTTTACAAGGATCCCAACACCCCGGCCAGTAAAACGAAGGAGTGGCTTCATAAGAAGATTTCAAGGTCCTGGAGGGGCCCTAGTCGCCCTCCAGACCCTTAAACCCCTTTAAAAAACCCTTTTAAAAGGGAAAGTTGAAAAATTTTCGGGTTCCCCACGACCCCCCAAAACACACTGTTCAAAGAGGGGGATCTTCAGGGAGGAAGGGCCACCTCCCAACAGTGTGTGCCACCTACGGGAACTTAAAAATCCCTTTAACCTGCCAAATGGGGAACATATACTCCCTTTAAACCTCCCTTTAACCTCCTATGGGGGTTTTAAAACCTGCCTTTAACCTCCCCTATGGGGGCCATGAAACTGTTTAAAAAAACCTCCCTAGTAATTTTATTGGTATCCATTTTTTTTTTTTGAAATTTCCCAGTACCACTGAATTTTCCCCCTAGCTTATATCGAGTCAATAAGTTTTCCCATTTTTTTTGTGGCAAAAGTAGGTGCCTCGGCTTATACTCGGGTCGGCTTATACTCGAGTATATACGGTACTTATTTCCCTCAAAATTCATGTGTCCCAATAGAGCAATAGGAATTATCAAGAATAGACACATAGTACATGATGTGAATCTTGATAGATGCTTGCAATATCCTTACTTATATGTATCTTTACCTAGAAATATCCAACTTGTATGAACTCTGGTATTTTAAGTGATATCATATGGAGGCAAATGCTGGACAGTAAGGTAACAAAATAGGAAGGAAAGTGATTCCATTTAATGATGGTGCTGGAGAAGAGTCAATGTGTGTCATAGATTGCTAGAAGAATAGACAAATCTGTACTGTATCTGTTTGTTATTGAAGTGGTATGCAAAAGAGAAGTCTAAATTGACCTGTAGCCAGGAATAGAGCGCACTCCAAAACTTGGAGACAAAATGAATCCCATGATCAGAAATAATATGGGGAGGAAGTCCATGCAAGCAGTATATATGCTGAAAGAAGTGGGAGGTGAGTTGAGGTGCTGAGGGCAAGCCTGGGACTGGTACAAAGTGAGACGTCTTGGAGAAGCGGTCAGTGACTACCCAGATGATAGTATAAGCTGTGGAATTAGGTAGATATGTAATAAAGTACATAGCTATATGGGTCCAAACTCTTTCAGTTATAGGCAGATGCTGCATATGTCCAGAGGGTCTCTGACTTGGCGACTTGTTACGGACACAGGTAGAACAAACAAGGACACCCGTAGTGTTGAGAAACCAATACCAAGGATTTTTGAATTCCTGGATGTCTGGCAAACTTGGACAAGTGACCCCCAAAGCAGAACTCGTTTCCTTAAGGCTGGTCATAAAAAGCCTTCCCAGGAGGACTCTGTTAAAGGTTGATGGGAGCTGCGGAAAAGATGTTTCAAGGAAATTATATGCTGTGGTTTGGAGTTGAATCAGCAATGTCAGAGGAACGGGAGAGGGTGTGTGCATTGACATTCTTCTTCAACGGCCTGAAGTGTAGCAGAAGGTCAAATATGGAGAAGAAGAGGTACCATCTAGCTTGTCGAGTATTTAACTACTGTGCAGTCTGCAGAAACAGGAGGTTTTTATGGTCGGTGTGAATATTCAACAGGCGACGAGCTTCTTCCAGAAGATAGCGCCATTCCCCCAAAGCTTATTTAATGGCCAACAGCTTGCGATCCTAAATAGCTTAGTTCTTTTCTGCCGGGGAGAAGGTTTTAGCGATAAATCTGCAGGTGACAATTTTACAGCAGGTGACAATTTTACCGCAGGTGACAAAAGGCGTCTTCTGCGTGAGAACTGCTCCAGCCCCCAAAAATGATGCATCAATCTCTAAGAAGAAAGGTTTTTCTGGATCCGGTCGAACACATTCTGTGTCAAAAGCAGATTCAATTAGCCAGAGCTTTGAGTTGCTGTTTTCTTGGTTAGAGCCATGGTGGGCGCCACCAGGGTGGAAAAGTGGGGAATAAATTGGCGATAGTAATTTGTGAATCCCAGGAAACGTTGAATACCCCGAAGCCAAGGCCACTGAAGAACAGCAGGCAGGTTTTCTGGATCCATCTGCAGACCCTTATCTCAGACAATGTGCCCAAGGAAGGGCAGACTTAAACCAGCACTTCTCAAGTTTGGCATAGAGATGGTTAGTACATAGAGGTGTTAGTACCAACCATACATTGTAGCGATGAAACTTCAGTGCAGGAGAGAAAAGATCAAAATGTTGACTAGGCAGACCACAATATAGGCATATAGGTAGTCACGCAATATCTCTTTTACAAAATCTTGGAAGACTGCTGGAGCATTGTAGAGTCCAAAGGGTGTCTTTAGATACTCAAAGTACCCATTATATGTGTTGAAGGCAGTCTTTCATTTGTTAACCAAAAAAGAATACAATGACAAAACAGTCATAGGAAAATATATATTGACAATCTTTATTAATTCAATAATAAAAATAAAAACTAATGTCACAAATAGTACAAATTTAAGGCTAAAAACAATTAAGTGATTAAATAGTATATAGACACATCAAGTATATAGACACATCAAGATGGGCATTATTGTATGCCCATCTTGTTGTGTCTATATACTATTTAATCACTTGATCTCTAAATATAAGGACACTTTAATACTAATGTTAAAAAATTATAGGTTATACACCTTAGATGACCCTTTTTATATTCAGGAATGGTGTGATTTGTATGCCTTGTTTGATATGGGCGTTATTTTTAATTGTTTTTAGCCCCTTTAAATTTTTTACTATTTGTGACATATTAGTTTTTAATATTTATTATTGAATTAATAAAAGGGTTGTCAATATATATTTTTTCCCATGACTTTTTTGTCATTGTATTCTTTTTTGGTTAACATGTTTATGTGATATAATGACTGTTGACTGAGCATTGGACCTTATTGAATTGGTGAGTCTTTCATTTGTTGCCTTTGCAGATATAAATTAAACTGTAGGCTCCTCGCAAGTCTTGGTGAAGACCCTGGTCCCACATAAACAATCAAAGAGTTCAGAGATCAGGGCAATGGATAGCAGTTTTTGATAGTAATTTTAATTAAGACCAATAATCAATGCATGGGAACAAAGAACTATCCTTCTTTTCTACAAAGGAGAAACCGGCAGGGGAGGATGACTTAGTGGATAAAGCCCTTCTGCATGTTTTCTTTGATGTAGCCCAACATGTCCTAGGTTTCAGGCAGAGACAGAGGATACATTCTAACATGAGGAGGCATCGTGCCTGGCATGAGGTCTAGTAGTATAATGTTGTACCTTGTTAGCCATAGAAGTAGTAGAAGAGTGAAGAAATCAGGCGATACCTTTTAGAGGTGAGTATATTTGATAGTGAGCTTTCGAGAGGGCTAGCTCCCTTCTTCAGGGAGCTAGTCCTCTCGAAAGCTCACTATCAAATATACTCAGTTAGCCTCTAAAAGGTATCGCCTGATTTCTGCACTCTTCTATGGCATGAGGTCTGTAAGACAGTCATAGAACCAATGCTTACTTACAAGTCTCTGCTTACTTCTTGCAGAAGACATCCACAAACTCTTGGTGCTGGACCAGCAGACCTCGAAGTGAAGCAGGCTGCACCAAAGAGAGTGGCATGATACATTGGGAAAAACACTGTTGACCCCAACAAGTGACTTTGCCTGTTTTTCAATCAAGTCTCAGGGGCATAAAGCTGCAACCACGGAAGGCCCAGGAAAACTGCAGAGGTGGAATACCGTGGAACAAGATCTTCTCCTTGTGAGACATCCCAACTGTAGAATAGGCCCGTTTCACACGGCTTTATTTGCCCACGGGTTGCGCCCGTATTCCGCGCCGGATTTCGCTTCTTTTCGGGCCAATCCTTTGGAGTCATTACGGTAATCCATGCTCTATAGAGAACGTGGAATCCGTCGCTCCCCCCCGCTCGGCAAACCCGCCCGGGGGGGGGAAAGTGACATGCCATTATTTCGGGCGGGACGCGCCGTAAAATGCTTTGTCTATGGGGCCGGGACGGCGCCCCCGCCGCGCTCCGGCCCCGCCCCCGTCCCCCCCCTATTCACGGGGTTTGTGTGTCAATGGGCCCCACAAATCCGCCGTGAATAAGCGTGTGAACACGGCTTGTGTTTTTGTTGATACTAAATTTTAAAAAAAACCCTCCAATATGTCATTAAGGAAGATATTTCAGATGCTTATCAGATGAATAAGGGCAGAAAAAAAATCTGGAAAAAAAGATGAATTAAAAAAGTTTCCTGCGGACCCCGAACCCCGGCGTGCAAAAAACTTAAACCCTAAAATCAGATGAGGGTTGCAAAAATTCAGCATTGTTAGACAGGGAGGGATCCCTTTTTTCCCCTAGGATCCCCTCTCCCAAAAAACCCTTCCCCAGGCGGGAATTTTCCCGGCAGGCGGGCAGCCCTTATGAAGTTTGCTTTGCTCCACCAGAAATGTATGAAGTGTGTTCTTCCTTGAAAGGGCTTCACCTTGCTGGGTATATCATAAACAAAAATTGGTAGAGGCCATAGGGTCTCGGGAAAAATTGGGTGGAGAAAAGAAGTCTGCAAGGCCAAAAAAGTTTCTGTTGCTGGCAGAGTCTGATTCCCTCCTGGAGAAACGGTTTTTGGTTGGTGGAAAAAGCAATGGGTTTTTTTTCCAGGAGGTTGGGAAAGATCTAAAAACCAGCAGCTACCCTTTTTTTTTTTAACAGTGTTCATTTTGGGCTTGCAATAAACAATTACACATGTAATGATAATTATTACATATTATAATATATATATATAATATATATATATATATATTATATATTTAAAATTTTTAAAAAGAACATTTGAGTAAAAACAATCACTTAAATTTATTTGGTTTAAGAAAGACATAAAAGAGAAAAAAAGCGATAAAAGGCATCAGAAATCCAGATAGTAGTACCTGTAAGAAACAGGATTGGGGAGTCGTTAAGCCAAAGCCCCCCCAAATTCGCTCTTTCATTTCCCCTAACCCTGACTCGACTCCCTAAATAATAAAAGATAATTTAATTTAAGCTTTTTTTTCATCCTTATGTTTAAATAATAAGCTTTTTGGGTAGAAAATAAAATATTTTTATTGGATACAACTTTGAACAAAAAAAAAACTTTATTAAATTGCAAATATGCAAAAAGCTGCAGAAGTGGGGAAAAAAACTGTTTTCAAAAAAAAACGTCCTGAAAACATTTGTGGGTTATGAATTTGTTCGAGAAAAAGTATTGCCTCCATCGACCCTCTTTTAGTGATCAAATTGATCAAATTTTATTTTTAAGGCTAGAGAACAGCTTTTTTCTCACTAACTTGGGTTGGGGGAAAAAAGCGGTGACCCAATGGGCAACATTCAAACAATTAGGGGTTAAGGAATTCCCCATGCACAGTCAGTTTTGTGATGGTTGAACTCTTTATTCTTTGAGAGAGGTGAAAATTTTGCTAAAATAGTCGTCTGTTTGCTGTGGGAGTAAAAATTTTTTCCCCCTCGGAAACGCTTTGCCTGCCCCATGTCATCCAAATACTTTTCAAAGTTATATCTTCATTGATGAGGCTGAAGATATGGCCCCAGCACTGGAAAGACCCAATTCCTTTCTTTTTGGCAGTCTGTAGCCCCATCCAAATTGTACCTCAGTCAGAGTTTTTTTCCTTTAGTAATTTGTTGATCACCCAGAATTTTCATGCTTGGGTCACTAAAAAGCTGCCAAAAAAGAATTTTATTTCAAAAACGTGTCCCCTTTTTCATTGAAGCGCAATCCCAATCTGCGATTAAGCCTTCTTTTGGGATAGGCTAAAAAAGCAAATTCTTCACCCTTTTATGAAAGTTCCAGGAGTTAAAATCCTCAGTTGTAATTTTTTTAGTCACGTAAATGGGTTTTTGAAGAGTTTTTTAATTCAGCCCCCTATTCCTTGCCTTCATTAATGTCACGAGGGTTGGCCATGCACAAAAAAAGGGTTTCGTCAAAAACGTTAATATCAAATAAGTACTGCCCCACCGAGGGGCTTGATCTACAATTGCCCCTTTCCAGAGTCTCTTCAAGATAGAATCAATTTTAGGGGTTCGGGCAGCAATCCCCAATTGCCCCACCCTTTCCAATCAGGTTCCAGCTGTCCCCCTTGCAGACTGTCTCTTTCGCCAGTGCGTGTGTGCCAGCGCAGTGATAATAGGACAGAATTTGGGGAGCTTGCAAAATCTAATTTGGTATCATGTTGCTGCTGTTCTGTGGAAATATTTTTGTTCCTCAGTTACAAAATCAGGACTGTGGCCTTCCACTCAACTACTGAATCGGGGCTGTGGCCTTCCCTCTCACATTTCTGAAATTTGGGCTGTGGCCTTCCCTCTCAACATACTGAATCGGACTGTGGCTTCCATCTCACACTACTGAACCAAAGTTTTTTCTAACTGTTGTTCACCCTTTCCCTTTTTGTATTATCAGTTTAATTGTACGTTTCATATTTTAAGCATTGTCTGTTAAATAGCAAGAATCCGTTCTTTTTTTTTTCATATCTTGCAGAACATTTTCCACTAAAGCCCGGAGAAAACTGATGGTGTGATGAGCTTTAGTGTTCTTTATGCCCGGTCTTGGTAACAAATTTTTTTTTGTCCAAAAAAATCGAACTTTTATAGCAAAATTTGTTCACTCCGTGCGTGTGAGGCATCCATTTTAAGATATATAAAAACGTTCTTGAGAAAAGTTTTAGATTTTTTTTTGGTTAAAGGCTTTTCATCATCATTTTTTAAAAACTTTCTTTTTCCAGAGAAACACCAAGTTTGCGGGCCATTTTCCCTTTAAAAGGGTGTAAAAACTGGCGAGCAAAAAATGATAATGGTAACCGTCCTTCACAACAAGCTTATGGGTTTTAAAAAATTGCTGTCTTTTTTTACAGTAATTTTTGGACTTCAAAATATCTTGTTATGATGTTTGAGACACTCTTTGTCCTCCTTTGCCTGGCGGGAAGTGTGGGCACTGGTTTTTTTTTGTCCTCTTTCCTTCCAGTCACGATTTTAAAACTTTGGGGGGAAGCGGTTTAAATGTCTTTTTAGTTTTGGAAGCTCTTGTGGAGGTTTTTATGCTTCCCGAATATCATGATTTTGACATCACAGCATTTTTTTTATTGGGTCACTTATTTCACTGCACACAAAATTTTTTTTTTTCCCTCAGTGTGAAATGCTCAAAGCAGCTGACCCTTTATAGGAAGTTTTAGCATTTTATAATAATTTTAAAAACTCCTCAAAATAATTTTGTCCTATGAAAAAAAAAAAAGGTATTTTGTAATCTCTGAAAAGAAAAGCGATATAATTTGGGGAGAAATAAAACAAAAACTTTGCATAAATAAAAGTACAGAAGTCATGACAAATAAAAAGTTTTTTAATTGTGTTTTTTTTGTTTTTATGCTGAACTTTCAGATGGCTTTTTTCTGGATCGGGCCTGATGTATGAAAACGGTTTGGTCTAAAAAATTTCTTTGTTTCCCATAGAACCAATAGGTCTGCTTAATTTTTCCACGATATATTTAGGGGGCTTGATTTTTTTTGCCCAGGGCAACAAAAATTTAACCCCGACGTTTTCTTTCATGGCCCCCGGGTGTTTTTCATATACTGCTTCACAGTCTCAAAGTGAAATTAGCAGTGCTTTGGCAAAAGCTTTTACATATGTTCTTTCTCCATGTGTGTTTCTTTATTTTTAAATATGAGTGTTAGGGAAAAAGTTTCCCCCCCTTAAATTCTATGTATGCATATAAGCCAAACAGAGCACTAATCTCTCAAACAAGGCTCAGAGGAGAAGCAAGAAAACCATGAAAACATACAGAGGAACATTATGGACAATTGATTTTTTCAAGTTTTGAAAGTTTAGATATGCTAAGAAGTACTTTCTTAAAAGGGGTTTTTCGCCGATGATTCCTGGCTGACAGCAGTACTCTGTCTCCTCAGGTGGGGTGGGTCTCCAGCAGTGTTGCATATATTAACGTCAAGCCCTTCTTCCCGCAGGCAGGGGAATTGTGTTCTCCCAACACAATTAGATAAAGTCAAGCTTTCCAGTCCTCCAGTCCAAAACCCAACTTTATATTTGCTTACTGCAGATAAGGTGTAAACCTTGTAAGTTTCACTCAGAACTCAGTCCCATCATTCCGTGGGGGGGGAGGTTACTCCTTCAGCTAATCAGATTTAACAGGCTTTTGGTATGAAAGGTTACCATAGAAATTTTGTGTGGTGAGAGACCTGCGAAAATGTTATAGTTCATGATGAAGTAAAATTACTGACCAAAAAAATTTACAAATGGTCTTTTAAAAAGTCCCTTTTTGTAGTAAGCAAAATTTTTTTAACCTGTTTTTTTCTAGGATCTGTGATGAATGCAGCATTCCCATGCTTTTTCCCTTGTCTGTAGCAAAAGAAGTTCACAATGAGCATGTACATAAAGTGCAGACACATCATTTCTTAAGAGCCTAGTGCTTTTTAAGGAAAAAGCGCCTTTTAAGGACCAAATTTCATTTTTTCAAAATTCTTAGAAAATATATTCAAACACTATGCAATGAACTAATGGCCAATTTATTAAAATTTGGGAGTCGGGGGTCGGTCTATTTTATTCTGACTCCGACTCCACCAAAATGGGCTCCGACTCCACGACTCTGACTCCACAGCCCTGGTAAGAAATCACGTTACAAGACATAGAGTATCAAATCAGGACATATAAAAGACTAGATACACACTGTAAAATTAATCGTGCTAAGAAAATTCTGGACTAACAAAATTAAGGGGACTTGGATCATTTGACTCTTTACAAACAAACATGAAAACAACAAAAGAGAGTAAGACAACCATTCATACTTGCACTCACCCTTCATCACTGGCACATTAGCCACCAGCTTCTACTGTGTAGATATACTTAACCAGTTACCTCATATGCTTTGAAATCGAGCAGGAACTCGCCTAGGGGCATATGTGGCTTTATACATCAGTATATCCCTATTCACTAGTTGCAGCCAATGGAACAAAGTAGGAAATTTTGGAGGTTTCCAATTTAAGAGAATAGTTTTCCTAACATAGAAAAGTAGGAGTCTGTATAGAACTCACTCTTGTTTGGTTGGAACTAAATCCTCTACTAATCATAAAAGGTTATTACCTGGGGCACAAACTTTTGGAAAACCTAATTCAGAGACCAAAAACTCATGAATCGCAACCCAAAAAACTTGGATCACTGGACGTTCCCACAACATTTGTAGAGTTCCCGATTCTTGATTACATCTACTATAAGTATCAATAGATAATCAATGCATTCGCTTAAGTCAGACAGAAGTTAAATAAACATTATGGAGCTATTTAATTTGAATTAATTGATTCATAGCACTTAGGACTGTAGACCTCCAAAAAATCTCAGTTCTTCCACAGCAGTGTCATCCTTGATTCTCCCAGCGAGACCACCCCAGAAGGCCACTACAAAAGCCTAAATATTCCAAGCCAGTTCAGCAGAGAGCGTGATAAACTGTATGGCATATTGCCCACCGTAGAATCGCCTTGATGTAAGCAAAGCAGAGTTGATGCAGAAGAAGTGTGCCCAGGTTCCTCATAAACCTTGTGGAAGTTCTTCAAAAACTACTTCAGATTAGCTGTCAAGGGATCCTCTCGCTCCCATTGGGGCGTGGCCTAAGCTAGGGCTTCACTGGAGAGCAGACTGATAACAAATGCCACCATGGCTTGATCCTAAGGGAACTGATGCACCAGGACCTTGAAGAGTATGGTGCACTGGTTTAAAAACCTTAGGGTCCCCATGGTATTGAGGTGGCAATGCCAGATACTGACCAGGACCAGTAAGAACAGCGGGGGGTGGAGCTATTGCAGGTACGACATCAGGAAAATGTGCTGCGATACCTTGAAGCATGTGAAATTGCTGCTCCTGATGGATGCCTTGTTGGGTCACTATGACTGCAATGTCTTGAACCTCAGGCATAGGCACCTTGGTGAGATCCATGGCCAGATTATACTGTCATGGGCATAAGTGGTAGATCCTCTGGGTCACCTCGAGAAACCATGCCAGGGAGCAGAGCCGAAGGAGCCCCCCCGATAATCTCCAGAGCCTGCTGGTAGGCAGGTTGGGCTACGCTGCAGGAGACTTCCAGGTCGCTACCCCTGAGGTGGCGCTCGCGGTGACAGCCAAGGTGCAGCAAGGTAAAGAGAAAGCAGGCTGAGAATAGTCAGGTAGAAAGTGGCAGAAAGGGCAGGTGGCAGGCAGAAAGTAGTCAGATCATTAACAGAAAGATCAGGGCAGGCAGCAGGCAGAGAATAGTTAAGGTCCAATAACAAAGAGTCAGAACTAAGAATCACAGAATACAGGCAAGGAGCAAACTCTAAGAAAGGAACACAAACAATCTGGCAGGGAAGACGGGGAAGGTGTCCTAATAAAGGTGAAGGTTACAGGTGATAGGACATCAGAGGTGCACTGGCCCTTTAAATAGGGCTGGCACGCGTGCGCCCTAAGGAAAAGGTACAGGCGCGCCGGCCCGAAGCCAGAGGAGAAAAGGGCAGGAGCAGGGAGAGGTGAGTAACGCATGAAGCAGCATGTCAGAAAACAATGCGTCTGTCATCCTGAGTTGGGCTACGGCAAGCATTGTGACAATTATGATCTTCACAGCTACAGTCGCTGGCTGAAGGCTTGCCTGGAGCTGCACTCCAGAAATAAGGAGTCCAGTATCATAAAAATAACAGAAAAGGATCAGCATATTCAAAACAATCTTAAATAAAATAATGTAGGTGTCTACTGACGTGGTTGCAAACAATGCAAGCACAAAAAAGTATCAGCAGCACTGGACAAACACTAAGACACAGTCAAACAATGGATATATGAACTATTTCAAAATGCATTTCTTCTTCTTATTAGCTACATCAAAATTTGAGGTTCTTAGCGCACATTTTTGATCAAAACAACATCATGACCTAACCGAGCCACACTCCAACTACATTAATGTGCATGTACCAACATTTTTTTCTAGAAATTGTGGGGTAAATGAAATTCCAGCACTGCCCTTCAAGTATCAAAACTGGCCAGGCCTGTGGCTAACCAGACTGTGGCTACCGTACTCATTCCCATTTCTTCTATTAACTTGAAGTATAATGGTTCTGTCAGGTTTCACACTATTGTAGCAATAAAAGAAAACAGAGCCTAAGAGAAGTTTTCTCCAGAAATGGCTTTGAAAAAAATAGCATTTGATCTACACAGAGCATTTATGAAGCCTAAATCTCATTTCATTGACACAAATAGCATTTATTGTTTGTGTAGTATACCAGAGCATGTAGGCATCACAGAAACAACCGATGGCTTTTGAAGCGTTATTAACTGTATTAGAAGGACGATAAACTTTACTCAGGAATCTCAGCTAAGTAACGTCTTATCGCTCTCTGGCCTCCAGGGGGACAAGTCTTTCGCAGTGCACCTGTGGTACAGAAGCCTCCCTCTCAGTCCAAATGTTGCTCTCCCATGTCCTTCATTTTGTTTTTCATCCCTGGTACCTCTATATTCTTTTTATGTTTCTTGTAATCTGATACACCTGAGTGTCTAGCAGCTACTAACTGCCTGCTCTCTAGCTCTCTTGACCCCAGAACTTCCTTGTTTTCCTTCATCTTTTGCTTCTTTCCAGTGTCCTGACATCATTTGCTGTAAGTAGAGCGAATGCCCTTGTCCTTTCTTGGATTTGTATTAATGAAATGTCTGTATCTTTCTATTTGTAACAAGTTCAATTGATTTTCAAAAGTTTGCAGAAATTAGAAAAGTGTACTTGAGAGCATGAGTAGTCTTTATCGCCCATATTCTGCTCAGATGTAATACAGCACTATAGAAATAACGGCTCAACAACTGCACTATAGCCACAAATACTGTAATAGCTATACCATTGCACCGAAAAAACATAGGCAGAAGCCTTTATGTATAATAAATCATATACATACTAAGAGTATGTTCAAACTGTGTTTTTTGAAGTGTATATTTACGCTTCAAAATCAGCTTCAAAGTCAGCTTCAAAAAACGCCTGATTATAGGTGTATTTCGTATGTTGGAGTTTTGAAAAATCCTATTACCACTGTTTCCTATTCAGATTTTACAAGCAAAAAACACCTCAAGAATTGACATGTCACTTATTTTTACGGCCGTATTTGCGTAAAAAAAAAAAAAACGGTTCGCAATTATGCTTGTGAAATACGATTTGTGTGAACAGCAAGGTGTATTTTACATTATAGTCAATGAAGGAAGATTTGAAACTTGTCTGAGGCTGATTTTGGGTAATTTTTCAGCGCGTAAAACGCACTAAAAAACGGCTCAAAAAATGCCATGTGAATATGCCCTTAAACTGTAGACATAAATTCCTCCACCAATGATGCTGACACAGTGAAAGATATATACAGTTGGAATAATAAAATTACCTGGCAGAAATACAATTCACAACACTACTTACTTTGTTCCATAGATACCAGTTGTCCCAGAGCTATATAGCAATAAATAAAGGTTCAAACAACACAACATTGTCGACAGTCTTTCAGATTTATTGAGCCTGCAGTGGTCTACTTAGAGGTACGTTTCAGAGATTTACATTTAATGAGACCGCTATGAACTCTAGATGACTCTGTTGGGTTGTTTTAACCTTTATTTATTCCTATATAGTGCCAAGATAACTAGTATCCTTTTTTTATCTGTTTCTATACTAAGTGACAGGACTTGGTAAAGTTTCCATTTGACCTTTTAGATCAGTACTATATCTAAATAATATTTTTGTACTACCTAGGCTAGGTCTACACAGCATATGACAAAATACCGTCGGAAATCTGCGCAAAAGCCGTGGTCAGTTTTCTGATCTGCCATCAGCTCTGTACATTGAATGTACGGGGCCAAGGGCAAATCCGAGCAGAATCTGGCGGAATATACAACATGTTGCATATTCCGCCGGAATTTTAACGCAACGGTAAAAAACCCCTACTATTTAGACTAGAGCACAGGTTTTTGATTGCTGTCTATGCAGCACAATGTACCATCGGATTTTCAGCAGTTTCGAAATACTAAAACCGACAAAAATCCGACGTTATTTCTGTGCTGTGTAGACATAGCCTTACATTCTTCTGTCCTCTGCTTCTTACAGGCTGTTATCCTCTGCTTAGATAATAATAAATTATATTGATAATAATATTGTAGACACTCAACCAATGTAAGATTGAAAAACAGAGAGTGGTATTGTGGAACGTAACTAGAATTCATAGGGCCCCATAGCAAAATTAAATGGGGCCCCACCACCTAATGACAATAAAGAAAAACAGCAGTACGCATAGCAATAGTTAAATGTATAAATTATACCGTCATATATCAGGGAATCCAAAGAGTAGTGTTAAATAGCAACAAAACCTCCAACTACTTGCTCCCTATAAAAAGAAACAATGTTCTTGAATCTGAGTGGGACCTCTCAACTTCTGGGCCCCATAGCAGTCACCATGGCTATGGTTACGCCCATGGTGCTGTAATACTTGCCAACCTTTGAAGAGAGGCTTCAAGTAGATTTTGTTCTGTGGTGTATGAAGCATGCCACTAAAATTTTTTACATGAACTACAGATCCTTTTGACATACTAAGGCCCCCTTTTTTCACGTACCATACCTGTGTGCAGAAAAGCCGTGCCTACACAGGTGACATGTCAACTTTGCATGGAGTTCGGTTGGACGCTGCTTTGTCTAGGGTTCATCCAAACGATCAGAGACAATCTGGGGTATTGACAGTAGTCTCATAGACAAGTGATGTATACACACACCCAGCCATTCACAAGATATAAAATAATATGTCATTCATCAGACCAGGCTACCCTTTAGTAAGAAGGTTGAAATGTGAGACTGTTAATATCTAAAGGAGGCCCACATTTTCACTAAGTCCCCCTCATCCCTAAGAAGACTACTACATCTAATACCTTATGAAAAATGTTAAGTATCTATAAGTTATTCTTATCTGCTTTATTGCAGAAGATCCTATAACGTGTTGTAATGTGCCCTAGATCACTGTAAACACTATTATTCTATATTGTGATAACTGTGTGTTTATGGCAACATAGTGGTGGGGAAGTTTGCCTCTATGAGGGCAAGGGGCTTTGGAGCAGGGGCTAACATGGGAAGCTCAATGCTGGACTGTGATTGGTGTGAGACCATGTGACCATGCCATGGATGAGTTCCCATTTGTAAAATGGATGGTCCCTGCCACTGTGTGCGTTGCGTATATTAAAGACGTTGAAAGAAATAGGTGAGAGAGTTCCTGGCCTGTGTGACAAGATATCACAGGTGGTAGTAGTAGCAGTGGACAACTAGCTCAGTGTATTGAGTGAATGGTTATATGTGGATATGGAGAAAACTAATGACTGAGTCGTGGAGAGTGGCAGTAAGAAGTGAGACAGCTGAGGCAGAAGACTCCTGGAACAGTAGTTGAACATTGGTGACATCTGTGCCATCCATACCATCTGTGACATCCCTGGCATCATCATCAGTCACATGTGTAACACTTTGTTGAAGTGTGTGATGCAGTAAAACTACCAGTGAGTTTTGCCAAGCTTTCAGTGTTGTTTCGGTGTAGATCGCCTGCTTGTGGTTATCAGTGAACCTTTGCCTGCTTGTAGTTTTGCTGCATCATTTCCTCAATGAAGTAGACACCTCCAGGCCCCTCAGTGTACCCAGGCTCGTACTGGGCCGCCGGGGGGGCCCTCTCTACAAAGGGGGCCCTGACTACCTACAGGGGGGGCCCTGACTACCTACATGGGGGCCCTGGCAATCTAAGGTGGCCCTGACTACCTACAGGGGGCCCTGACTACAAGGGGGGTTCTGGCTACCTACAGGGGGCCCTGACGACAAGGCGGGCCCTGACTACAAGGCGGGCCCTGGCTACCTACAGGGTGGCCCTGACTACCTACAGGGTGGCCCTGACTACTAAAGGGTGGCCCTGACTACTAAAGGGGGCCCTGGCTACCTAAATACTAAGGGGGCTCTGACTACCTACACAGTAGCTAAAGGGGGGGCCCTGACTTCCTTCACACTACCTAAAGGAGGCCCCTAACTACCTGTATACTACCTAAAGGAGACCCCTAACTGTATAGTACCTAAAGGAGACCCCTAGCTGCCTGTATAGTACCTAAAGGAGACCCCTAACTGTCTGTATACTACCTAAAGGAGACCCCTAACTGTATAGTACCTAAAGGAGACCCCTAACTGTATTGTACCTAAAGGAGACCCCTAACTGCCTGTATACTACCTACTGAGGCCCTCAGTGCCTGTATACTACCTAAAGGGGGTCCCTAACTGTTTGCAGCCTATATAAAGGGGACCCTAACTACCTACAGCTTACCTAACTGGGAGAAACCACCTACCTACCTACAGCCTAACTAATTGGGACTCACCAACACCTACCTACAGCCTACCTAACTGGGGTCCACCAACCTAACTGTAGCCTATCTACTTTCCTAACTGGGGCCTGCTTATCTACCTGGGGGCTATTTACCTACCCACCTGTGGCTAGGTACCCACCAGCCTGCCTGGGGCTGGCCTACCAACTTATCCAGCGAGAGTCTACCTACCTAAATAGGGCCTATCTAGTTACCTGGGGCCTCTCCCCACCCTCCAACCCCTTAGGATACTAGGCTTGTACCCGCTCTCCCACCCCTGGGTAGTTTGTACAGTGGTGGGAATAGGTGAAGAGATGCTGGAAAATTGAGGATTCTAAGATATTTGTGTGTAATTTCTGCAGGGATGAGTTGTGGCCGGGACAAGTCATCATGGCGGTGTGGAACGGATGCAGAAGAAAAGGGAATAAGAACGGCTCATAAGAGAAGAGAACGACTCATCAGACGTCTCCGGTGAGTCCCTGATTTCAGGGGTTATTTTTTATATTGTAATGTGATGGTGACCTGAGCTGGTGTCTGACCTCTATGTGGTCTCTATATGGTGTGTTTGTAGGTTATACCTGAGCTGGTGTCTGACCTCTATGTGGTCTCCATATGGCAGTGTTGTAGGTTATACCTGAGCTGGTGTCTGACCTCTATGTGGTCTCTATATGGCGGTGTTGTAGGTTATACCTGAGCTGGTGTCTGACCTCTATGTGGTCTCTATATGGTGGTGTTGTAGGTTATACCTGAGCTGGTGTCTGTGGTCTCTATATGGAGGTGTTGTAGGTTATACCTGAGCTGGTGTCTGACCTCTATGTGGTCTCTATATGGCGGTGTTGTAGGTTATACCTGAGCTGGTGTCTGACCTCTATGTGGTCTCTATATGGCGGTGTTGTAGGTTATACCTGAGCTGGTGTCTGACCTCTATGTGGAAATCCCTAAAGAAGCATTTATGCTATCTATCATACATGAAAAAACTTTGAGACTCTCGGTTCACATATTTTGATCAAAAGATGTTTAAGCTGCCCACGACTTTCAACGTGATCTCAAAATCGGGCAGTCCTATGCTATCTTTACCTCTCGATCGAGCATCAGGCTCTCATGGGTCACGACCTCCATTATTCAGAGAGAAAAAATAAAAAACACCAACTGCAAGCTGCCTTCTTATGACAGCCTGTGAGAGTGGGCGGGGACAGAACCCAAAATGGAAGCACCCCTTCCTTCCCATATAGGTTAAAATCAATGTACACCAAGTATAACGTATGTTTCTGCACACAAAAACATTTCTGAAAAAACTTATGCAAACCTGGGTGCCACTGGCAGGGCTGCGGCACACATGTATTTGATTTTAACCTATATGGGAAGGAAGGGGTGCTTCCATCTTGGGTTTCTGTCCCCGCCCACTCTCACAGGCTGTCATAAGAAGGGCAGCTTGCAGGTTGGGTGTTTTTTATTTTTTCTCTCTGAAAAATGGAGGTCGGTTGACCCAGTGAGAGGCCTGATTGGCTCGATTGAGAGGTAAAGATAGCAGCATAGGACTGCCCGATTTTGAGATCACGTTGAAAGTCGTGGGCAGCTTAAACATCTTTTGATCATAATATGTGAACCGAGAGTCTCAAAGTTTTTTCATGTATGATAGATAGCATAAATGCTTCTTTAGGGATTTCCACGTAGTGTATTGACCTCTATGTGGTCTCTATATGGCGGTGTTGTAGGTTATATCTGTGCGGGTAAAGTGGCAGCGTACATTTGTCCCTGATTGTAAGAGTGAGGGAACACCTGACCCTGTGATAGAAGTTGGACTTTTACTTTCTTGCTGGTGTTTATTTTAGAAGGTGGTGAGCGGTGTGACCAAGGGAGACGTGAGGGGATATTGTATGTGGGTGGAGGGGATATTGTATGTGGGTGGAGGGGGATATTGTATGTGGGTGGAAGGGGATATGGATGGAGCTACTAAGCCCTGTGTCTATGGTATGTTAGACTGACAAATGTGTGAGATACAGATATGTGACTCTCTTGCTATTGTACTACACAATACAGGTCTATTCTGGACACTGTATTATGTGGTAAAATGGGCGCGTTTATATCCGAGAGGCCGGTAATATTTTCATGTACAGTAGGGTGGGCCCCCCAAGATCAACTCCCCTGTGGGCCCCAGACCCTCCAGTCCAACACTGAGTGTACCAATATGGGATCGCCATCACCCAATAGGATTTTCTTGATTACAGGTCAATCCTAAAAAGTAGTCTTCTCAGGAGCATATTGCTGTGCCACTAAACTGGTAGCACAGCAATATCTTTCCTTCACAAGTAATATAGATGCAATCTGGATAGAATGCTGTTTAGTGAACTACATGGAGAATATGCAAGTAGGCTATAGGAAAGGTTTTTTCCCTAGAGCCTATATATATGGCTTATAAGTCTCCCTATTCTTTAACAGTGGCTATGGAGAATATTCAGACCCCTTTAAAATTTTTTTGCTCATTAATGTACACTCTGCACCCCTCCCCCATCCTGAAAGAAAAAAAAAACAGAAATGTAGATATTTTTGCAAATGTATTAAACAAGAAATAATGAAATATCACATGGTCATAAGTATTCAGACCCTTTGATGTGACACTCATATTTAACTCACATGCTGTCCATTTCCTTCTGATCCTTCTTGAGATGGTTCTATTTCTTCATTGGAGTCCAGCTGTGTTTAATTAGGAAAGGCACACACCTGTCTATATAAGACCTCAGGGAACTGGAGAGGATCTGCAAGGAAGAATGGCAGAGGATCCTCAAATCCAGGTGTGAAAAACTTGTTGCATCATTCCCAAGACGACTCATGGCTGTACTAGCTCAAAAGGGTGCTTCTACTCAGTTCTGAGCAAAGGGTCTGAATACTTAAGACCAGGTGATATTTCATTTTTTTTTTGTTTAAAAAATTTGCAAAAAAGTTCTGCTTTTTTTTCTTTTAAGATGGGGGTGCAGAGTGTACATTAACCCCATCCTGACGGACGATCATAATAATATGGCTCTAAATTTTTTTCCTCCTTGCCTTCTGAAAGCCATAACTTTTTATGTTTCCATCTACATAGACGTGTGAAGGCTTTTATTTTGCAGGACAAGATCTACTTTGTAATGGTGTTATTCATATTACCATACAGGTGCGTAAATAGAGAAGCCTGGACCCCATAGTAAACTTTTGAATGGGGCCCCCTACCACCTCTCTCGCCCGCCTCCCCGACCACGAACATTTACCAGGACATGCAGTTACATAATGTAGATAATACAAGAGGCAAAAACCTCACCATACTTCTCACTATCATACTTCTGCCAAACAAATCCACTATACCAAAACCAACATTACCAATAACACTACTACATATGGACCTGATTATACCGCCAGAACATGACCACAAATTACCACCACATAGTCACTAGATAATACCCCTACTCTACTACTGATCAGTCTACAAAGACCAATAGTACCGCAATATAGTGGTATATACCAGTGTACACAGACTCTGCAGACACATAAATGATTACAGTGTAGTTACATCTTGTTACTCACAGGTGACGTTTCTGATAAGTCGTTGACTTTCCCTTTTGTTCTGGATCCGGTCAAGACCGTCATGATGACTTCTCCCGGCCACCACTCGTCCCTGCAGATTTAGACACAAATATCTTAGAATCCTCACTTTTCCAGCACCTCACTCCCAGCCCCCCTGGCTATTTGGGCTCCATTGAGGCAGGGTTTACATAGGCTATAGGGGACCCCAGAGAGGCAGGCTTTAGGTAGCTATCCGGACCCATATAGACAGTCTAGCAGGGTTTAGGTAGAGTATAGGGCCCCCTATAGACAGCAGAGTTTAGGTAGCTATAGGGGCCATATATGTAGGCAGGCCTTAGGGTAGACTGTAGGGGGTCCATACAGGCAGGCAGGGCATAGGGTAAGCTATAGGGGCTTTAAATAGGCAGGCAGGTCATAGAGTAGGCTATAGAGCCATATATAAAGGCTGGGAGAGCATAAGGTAGGCTATAGGTGCTATATATAGATAGGCTGGGTTTGGGGGGTCTATATATATAGGCAGGCAGGGCTTTGGGGGCTATATATAGGCAGGCAGAGTTTTGGGGAGGCTATAGGGGCTATATATAGGCAGGCAGGGCTTTGGGGTGCTATATATATACAGGCAGGTAGGGGTATATACAGGCAGGTAGGGCTATATACAGGCAAGTAGGGCTATATCCAGGCAAGCAGGGCCATATATAGGCAGGCAGGGCTATATACAGGCAGGCAGGGCTATATATAGGCAGGAAGGGCTATATACAGGCAGAGAGGGCTATATATAGGCAGGCAGGGCTATATACAGGCAGGCAGGGCTATATATAGGCAGGTAGGGCTATATACAGGCAGGCAGGGCTATATACAGGCAGGCAGGGCTATATACAGGCAGGCAGGGCTATATACAGGCAGGCAGGGCTATATACAGGCAGGCAGGGCTATATACAGGCAGGCAGGGCTATATACAGGCAGGCAGGGCTATATACAGGCAGGCGGGGCTATATACAGGCAGGCAGGGCTATATACAGGCTTTCAGGGTTATATATAGGCAGGCAGGGCTATATACAGGCAGGGTTATATACAGGCAGATAGGGATATATACAGGCAGGCAGGTCTATATACAGGCAGATAGGGCTATATACAGGCAGGCAGGGTTCATTAATATAAAAAAATTAGAAATCCCTTACTCACCTGTCTCTCGCTCCCTCGAAGCTCAGCACCCGGCCTGTCTGTGCTCAGCACGGGCGGCACGATGATGGGATGTCATTGCGTCGGCCACGTCAGCACTGTGGACCGGCGCCTGCGCCTAGCAGGCTGATTAGCAGAGCAGAGCATCGGAGGCGCTCCTCTCTGCTAACACCGGGCAATCCTGCCTTGAACGCTCGGGCCGGAGGGCCCGGGCGTTCAGAGGCAGGATGCGCTGGGCCCCTTACAGTGAACTGTTATGTTCACTGTCGGAAGGCGCAGGAGCCGAAAAACCGGGGTAGTAGATGTGTTAGCAGCTGTCCCGGGGCCTGAGCACCGTGGCAGCTTCTATGTCTGCTACCCCGGTAGTTACACCCCTGTTACCATAGAATATACTGGGGAACGGCAACAAAATTCTAAATGGGGCAAAATGTGAAAAAAAAGTATTTGCGCCATGTTTGTGGGAGGCTTTTTCATGGCGTTCATTCTTAGGTATGTGTTATTTGTATTCTACAGGTTGATACGCATCCGACAATAACAAACATGTAGGGTTTCCGTTATGTTTTGATACTGTATAAAAAATTCCCAAAATTTTCTATTTTTTAAATTTGCGCCACGGCACTATTTTGTGCGACCAATAACTTTTTTTTTTTTACTAACACCTACGGACATGATTGAAGGACATTTTTTGTGGGCTGAAGTGCACTTTTTATTGCTAGCAGTTTGGAATGCATGCAACTTATTGATCACTTTTATTCCAATTTTTATGGGACTTGAAATGACAAAAAAAATGCAATTTTGTCGTTTGGAAATTTTTTCTTCTACGATGTTCAGTGTACGGGATAACTGATGTTATATTTTAATAGATCGGTCTTTTTCGGAGGCGGCGATATCAAATATGTGATACTATCTTTGCCGCGGCGTCTAAGGATTTAAACAACGCAGGCTGTAACCGCCGGGTGTTAGATGCAATTAGCCGCTTACCGGCGATATGACGTACTCATAGGTCATAGGTCGGTATGGGGTTAATGAGCAAAAAAAAATTTACTTTTTGGATCTTTCCAAATGGCTGCAACGAAACAGAGTGAAAAATTGAAAGGGGTCTGAATACTTTTCGTACCCACTGAAACTTTACCACCCTAGGGTGATATAAACAACCTCTCACCCAGTCAGCCAGAACCCTGCTCTGCACAGACCAGGAACAAAAACCTGAAACGGTGTCTACAGAAGGGGGATTACTTTTTTTTTAAAGAGTAACTGGCTTGGTTTAAAACACCCAGTCATTTTTCAAGGCTCTTTAGGGGGTCAGATGTGACCGCAAGCATGCTATTTCCAGTAGGTGGTACCAGACATCTAGCTTTCTTAATTAGAGTCTATTTTCATATTCGGTTTACCAAGGAGCAATGTATGGTCTGTAAGTCTCCCTATATCTTTATGGTGCATTTATTAAGGAGAAACTTTACCCCTCTAGAGTGAGTAACAGGAATGCAGATTCAGGAGTGGTGAGAGTGGCAGTAGTGTCCACCAGCGCTCAATGGATGTGCACATGTCATAAGTGTATGTAAATGGCAAATTTAATTTTTTCCTGATCTGTACAATAAATATAATACTTACCGGTTAGATGACTCATTTAACAGCAAGGCTGCAAGCGGAGGATTTTCCCCTAACAAGATATACATTTCATGTAGTCACATGTACTACTAATCTACACAAAAGCATGGTAGTAATAAGTTAATTTATAAATTATGGTTTAGCAGAGTACTGTTTTAAATGACACTGCTCTTGGTGAAATTGTTCTAGTAGAAGGAGGAAATCTTGTGTTAGATGTGACATAGAAAATCAATATGTAACTCAATGGAGGGAGTTCTGATACTTTGTAATCCTCACTCCATTGTGTATCCTTGCTCCTCCCATGAGATGCATAACAATGTACTTTAACCTCCCTTAACTATTACAACCCCGGCAGAGTACAGATTACTGAACCTGTATGTGGAAGGAACTGAAGCTTTAACTAGATTTGTGTCTCCTGATTCACAGTTATGGGATTATGCACAAGGAACGACAATGTCAGCTGGAAGTACCCCACTATCCTCCTCTGTATATATGGATTTTTTACCTACATGAGACCCTCGGAGCCTTTCCTTACTCCTTATCTCACAGGACCTGTGCACAATCTAACACTTGAACAGGTAAGTGAAGAAGTTTGTTTGTTGCTGCAACAGGTTCTTTAGGACTGCCTGCCAATTTATTTTGGCTTAGCTCCCATAGAGCAAATAAAACAATTACAAGAAGAATCTGTTCTAGGTATAATTACATTCACAGAACCCATAAAGTCATCATATTTCAGCTGTTTATCCAGTTGTTTACTTCTTTATCTAAATATGTAAACTGTGCAGTTCACCTATAGTAGAGCTAACACCAATATTGTGGAATCACAATGACAGCAATTCTCTTAAAAAAACAAATTATATATATAGAAAATATGTGTTTGTGTATATACAGTGATCCCTCAAGTTACAGTGCCCTCAGGATAGAATATTTTCATCATACAATGGTCTTTTCTGTGACATGGTATGTTTAGTGTGGTTTTAACATATCTGCGGCTCATGTGGTTGATGTTGTGGAAGATCCAACCAATTATCATGAACATTTTACTGATAAAACATCTCTATTAGTGAAGTCCATGCAGTGATTGGCGTTCTAGTAGTGCCTTCCTACAGTACAGTGCGGTACTACATGTCCTGTACTGCTCTTTGCATGTGCCTGGGTGAGCTGCTCCTTTGGGCACCAGGTGAGGGACCCATTTTCTTTTTTCTGGTACATTGTTTATAATTGTACATGACCCAAAGAAGCTTCTATGCTCATCATAGAAAGTGACTTCCAGCTTCCAGCAGCTCCTTCTGATGCTTTATGTGAGGACTTATCTCTATTAGTTATCTGTGTAGCTTTCTTTAATCTTCATGTTGCATTACATTTGGGTGTTTGGAACCAATTAAAGGGGTTGTCTCACTACAAGAATTGCTTTTTATGTTAAAGATCTTGCAAAAACAAGTCACTTTGTTACATATTTCCATTAATAGTGTCCTACCTATTCCTACATATCCCCTCTTGTATGGGCTGCATCAACTCCTCAGGTCACTATAGCTACAGACCTGTTCAATCTATCCTGATAGGCTGCCATTGCTGGTCGTTATAGCTACAGACCTGGCTTCTACTGCAGCCTAGTAGAAGCCAGTAAACACGCCCCTGAATTCAAAGTGAAACCAAGAAAGCAGGACGAAGGTAAGATGAATCAATGTAGTGAGACAACCCCTTTAAGGACTTTACATAGAGTTAGGGTTTCCACATACAAGACCCAATTAATATTGTATGTTGTGGGACCACTGTATGTTTACATACACATATGTGGTGACTTCTAATATTTTTTTATGACGTTTAGTAGAGGTGGAATTTTTTTCTTATAATAAGCATCTCAGCTGCTTTAGGACTTATTTTTGAAAAGTAAGAGGAAATTCCTGTCTATTATGGATTGATATCAGAATGTCTGCAGTATCGGCATGGCCAGATTAAGGTTGGTAGAGACCTGTAGAAAAAATGCTTGCTGGGGGTCCCTTTCTCATTGGCATTGTTATCCAAAGCATGGATAATTGTTGGTCGTCCTCAACATTAGATACTTGTGGGTAGATTATGGATACATCAACAGGACAAGCAATTAATGTATTTGAGTGCAGACCCGGTTGTCTCCGAACGTCAGCTGTTGGGGCAACAAGGTTCAGCATGACTGGTTTTATCAAGGCCAGTTGTTTGTTCAACTAAGATCTTGGCACTTTTAGATGTAAAAATTTCTGTTCTCCCTATAATAATAAACATGCATACCTAACCACTGAATTTTCTTCTAGTTGGCAGTGCAGATAGGATAATAAAGCTTAGATCCCTTGAAAGAAATATTAGTGAAAGTTGTAAAATAGTCTCATGTTTCACATATTAAAACTTAAATATTGTTTGAGGTACTATTTAAATATTTTTAAAGTGATATGTCTTTTCAGACACTCTAGGAAAATTAGAAAACCTAGGAAATCTAGGAAAATTGGTGGTAGAGTCCACATTGGTTATGTAGCCAGCCCCTTCCACCTCCTTAGCAACAGGTTTCCTACCTTGAAGGGAAGCTAAGGTGCTGTGCCACTATTTGTGAAATGATGGATAGAGCAATATGGAAGTTTGTGCTGGAGCACTGAATCTAAGATGGCACCTGCTGCTTCTGCTGGCCACTTCTGTAAAGCGCTAGTTGCGTTCTCCAGGGAACGTGGAGAGCCAATCCTTCTATGTCCAAACCTCTTCCATCCCTGCTCACTGTGTCTAAGCTCTCAGGGGCCACATCAAATGACATGGTGAGCCACATTTGGCCTGCAGGGCTTTAATTTGACATGTGTGGTGTAGAACCTGGTCAGTTGTCTCTTTCGTCTCACTTGAATCCTGCCATTAAAATCTAAGGTGTGCAGTATAATATGCTTCTGCAGCTGAGACACATTACTCTATAATACACATTGCATTAGGAATGGTTGGCACAAAAGAAGGAATGTCCTGCAAATATGACCTGTGATAGACCACTACTACAGGATGAGATAAGCAGACCCTATGCAACACCCCTGATTTCTGCATTATTGTCATTTTATGATATCAGAATATTTGTACTGGTATTATTTACTGACGTGTCAATAAAAATGTGTACAGTTAACAATCAATAAACTATGAAGGCTACATCAAATTCAGATCCTTCAATGAATGTTGATCTTTAGCAGAATATAGCTCTATCAATCCAACAAACTGTCCTGGGTATGGCAGAGACTTCCTAAACCTGCACAACCTGCACAACTGTATTTATGTAATTATCAGTCTTGTACAACAAGTTTTCTAAATTACACTTGGACCAATTAGAAGCAGAAATGATCATGAATGAAAAACCAGTATTTCCTCCCTTTGTACATTATCCCCATACTGAACTTCTGATAAGCAGCTTGGCAGACTATTACCTGTTACAGGTTGTAAACTGTACACAGAGTGAAAATCAAAAGATTCTAAGTCATGATAGAATGGACTTCCGAGATAAAGGACAGAACACCGGGAACATAGTCAGTACAATTGGTTGGCAATATTGCGTAATTGTTCACCTATTGCTGAAATAGCAAATTGTTTTAAGCATTTACAAGTGTTGTTACGTGTCGGCTAAGAGGTGTTGTATATTTGTTGTTTATCCCCATCATGACCAAGAAACTTTTGGCATTAATGTCTAACTCCAGTCTAAAGAATGTAGTCACCCCCAATATCCTTAGGCCTTATGCACACAGCAGCATAGGAGCTCACTGTAGTATGCAGCTATAATGCAGTACCCATTGAAGTGCATGGAATCTTTTCCTCTGTGTACCACTAATTTTATACAAATATTCATTTAAAGAGAACCTGTCACATAGTTTTTGCCCCCTGGCTGATGGCAGCACAAGCTAGTGTCAGACCTGCTGTTTCCAGCGCTGTGTCCCTTATTCTGTAAGATGCTGTAGTTTTCGTGTATTTAATGCTCAAATCTGCAGTTTTCAGTCAGAAGAGTCATTCGAAGAGTCCTTCAGAGTGTCAGTTTTTTTCAAACCGGGCCAATCGTAGGCTAGCCCCGCCCACCTCAACTGACAAACCGATTACTTTGAATAGGCAGAAACAGGTGAATAACTGTCAGTGGGCGGAGCTAGCATTTGGTGGGTGGAGCTAACACCTGCTCATGAATAAGATTTGAGGGGCAAATGCTCTAAAACTACAGCATCTTACAAAATAAGGGGCACAGCACTGGGAACAGCAGGTCTGACACTACCTTGTGCTGCCCTCAGCAAGGGGGGCACAACCTATGTGACAGGTGCCCTTTATTGCTGCATATACAGTATAGAGGTATTCTTCTCTAGAAGTATTGTTTGTAGCAGTGAATCGCTCCTTACATATGGCCACAGACAGGAGCATTATATGACAATACAGCCCTATTTGCCACTAGCAAGCCACCTAATTTTTTCATGTCAAGTTCCCAGAGATGAGATTTCAAGAAAGTGAGATCAATATGTAGAGGACTGATTGGTGTGGATCTCACACTGGATAGCTGCTTAAAGGGGATTTATCACTTCATCAGTTCGTGTGTTTCTTTGTACTTTCAGTTTCTCAGCTCCTCAAATCCAGGGGCATTTCTTCCCCTCCCAGCTGGGTGTTTCTTAACTGAAGGGGGATGACATCATCCCCCCTTCACCTGTTCTTGCTCGCTCCCGAGTCAGTGTGTTTGTTTGAGATCAGTGGGAGGGGTTAGCACATCCATGCCCCCCCCCCTCTGTGTCACTGTGTCGTTCCTCTCCCTTTGCAGTCTGAGTCTATGTCTACACTGCATCAGACAAAAAACATCCCAAAAGCGGCCGTTTTTCTCTGATGCAGGGCCGCAGTTTTTGTCACGCTTTGTACAAAAACCGCGGTTGGTTCTCATTTTCCTGATGTCGCCCATACAATTGTATTGTATGGGGAGATGGCAAAAAACGAGAGCGCCGGCATATTATACAACATGTTGTATAATACGCCTGTGCCAAAAGATGAGCGGAGAAAAGACGAGATGTGTAGACTGCAGCTTGTCTTTCCTATTGCTGTCTATGGAACCGCAGGAATGATCGTATCTTTGGTGCTTTTAAAAAATGAAAAGCGGCGAAGATACGATCGTTTTCCTAAGCAGTGTAGACATAGCCTTATTTTGTAAGAGCTGTTTGTTTACATAGTCAAGCTCTGCATTCAGTCTAGATAGTCTTCTATGAACTCAGAGCACTGATCTTTTCTCCTCTCACAGCTGGAGGTTTGTTACAGTTGAATCCGTCTTCTATGAATCATCCAGAGCAGCAAGATCTGTCTCCTTTCTATGTTTACACGCACAATTCTGCTGTTTTCTAATTGTAGAAGCAGCTGCAGTGTTACTGTGGAGCTGCTGGGTATGCAGAGTGAAATGTTGCCAACCCCTTATTCTGAGTGAGAGAGGCAGGAATGCTCGCTCTCATGAATACAACCGGGGGCGGGCAACAGATTGTAAATTAGTAGAGCTGTCAGCCAATGAAATGAAAGGAGGTGGAATCCGACCAGCACTGGGGAACAGTGTTTACACAAACCGAAGATAAGGGAGACCGTGAAAACAAAGACAGCTTTGCAAATTACATCTAATTGCAAAGTTGCTTGTTTTCACTGTCCCCTTATTCTGAAGGCCATTTTATGAAATGATACAACCCCTTTAAAGCTTGATTCACCTTTGCATCCTTATTTTCATTTTTTTTTTCATCATAAGAAAAAGAAAAATTAAAATAATGGCGGTGGCAGATCATGACGCCACCTGATGGGTCCCATCGACTATAATGGTGTCCGTCATGTGAAAGGAAAAAATAGCACTTCATTCCTGATAGAACCTCCAAGGCAGATGTGAACAGTACTGTCTTCATGTTGTTACAGAGCTATCTACATCCTTATGTTGCCATTTTTGTGGAGGCTTTTGTGAAGGATTTGTGGCATACTGCAACAGATACGATTTCAAAAAGCAAATCTCCCTCACAAGCACTACACTTAGGGGTCCATACAGTAAGCCTAGGCTTACACAGCACAGGAATACTATCGGATTTTCAGAGGATTCTGTGCATATACAGCAATAAAAAATCCATGCTATAATATACACAGCACAATCTTTTTACCGTTGCATTTAAAATTGGGTGGAATTTGCATCATGTATATTACACAGGCCCTGTTACATTGAATGTATGAGCCCGACGGCAAATCCGAAAACCTACCGTGACTTTTGCGCAAATCTACGCCAAAAAACCACGGTCCTGCAAATGTCAAAATTCTGTCAGATTTTGGACAGCATTTTGACATTTGCTGTGTAGACCTAGCCTAACTGTAATATATCATGCCATCCAGAGCAACATCCAGCAACACATGGAGTATAGTAGTATGGATTCTATGTAACTCCTTGTCACTTAGCGCGCACGGATGTGCTGTGTGCATGACGTCTTAGGTAACATTAACATAGACTCTGCACCGTCTATCTTTAGCTGCCCCAGGGTGTGTCCCTGTCATGATGGGAATTTTTATTTAAAGGGGTTGTCTCACTACATTGATTAATCTTGCCTCAGTCCTGTTTTCTTAGTTTCACTTTGAATTCAGGGGTGTGTTTACTGGCTTCCACTAGGCTGCAGTTGAAGCCAGGTCTGTAGCTATAGCAACCAGTGCTGGCAGCCTATCAGGATAGATCAAACAGGTCTGTAGCTATAGAGACCTGAGGAGCTGATGCAGCCCATAGAAGAGGGGATATCAAGGAATAGGTAGGACACTGTTAATGGATATATATTGCAAAGTGATTTGTTTTTGCAAGATCTTTAACATAAAAAGCAATCATTGTAGCGAGACAACCCCTTTAAGAGATTTTCTATTCTGTTAGGTACCCACAGATGAACTTTTCATTCCTGGGCGACATCAAAGATCTAATAGCCCTAAAATCTTGCATTTTGCACATAACATTATATATTATTGTAAATGCATGGGGGATTTGCTACTGATGCATCATGGGTTAAAGAATAAGGGGTACAGGAGGCAAGACTTTGGAAAGGTAAAACTGATAGATCACACACTACATATAGGTTCTGTGCATGGTTCATTGGTTATGGGTATGTCTTGTTGCAATAGTTAAGTTAAGAAAAGATTCCATTGATATCCTGATCAGCTAATGTAGAGTTAGGGCATGTCCCCACTGCACGGGTTTGCGGCTGGTTTTTCAGACGGTTTGCGGTTTTGTAGACCGTCTGAAAAACCAGCTGCAAACGAACACACCGGGCTTCTATGGAAAATCCGTGCAGTAGTCCCCACTGCACAGGTTTTCCGCCCAGCGGTTTTTCAAACCGCCAGCCGCCCGAAAAACATTGTGCATGTTCATTCTTCTGTCCGGTTTTCGGATGGAATATGCACATGTGAAGGGGTAGAGCAGAGAAAAGCCCTCCTGCCCCCCCCCCACCCACTCCCGCGCGGCCGTGGGGACGGCACACAAACCAGACAACTACCGGTCTGATAAACCGACCAGTATTTGTCCTCTGTCGTGTAAACGGGCCCTAAGGGACCGTTCATACATGTTCATATGTTCGAAAATCAGACGGAAGAATGAACATGTTCTATGTTTGCGGCCGTAAAGGGAATGACCAAAAGAGAAATCAAAATCAAATCAATATTTGTTGTGACTGCCCTTAAAACAGTATCAATACTTCTAGGTATACTTGCACACAGTTGTTTGTAGGAACTTGGCAGGAACATTGCTCCAAACATCTTAGGGAAGTAATCACAGATCTTCTGTGGATGAGACTTGCTCCAATTCTTCTGTCTTTTCATGTAACCCCAGACAGATGCCATAATGCTGCGATTAGGGCACTGTGGGGGCCATATCATCACTTTTGGGACTGCTTGTTGTTCTTCAGTTGAAGATATTTCTTATTAAAAACTGGCTGTATGTTTTGGGTTGTTGTTTTACTTTTGAAAGCATTTTTACCTAACAGTATTTATTCCACAACTGCCGAATATTTATATAAGTGCTTATATATGTTTATAGATATTTTTCTTCATGCATAAATCTGTAGTCTGAAATCTTTGTCTTTTTCATGCACGAAGTTACTTATTATTGCCACCTTTTTAAAACCTTAAAGATTCTTGGGAAATAGGTACAAGAAGGTTAAAATCAAATGAAGGAAAGGGAATAATTGTGCTTCATAATTCAACCCAATTAAGTGCAGGTACAGTCATGAGATAAAAGAATGTACATGCTCTTTCAATTATATGGGCTACATGTATGAAAACTGTCTTGGTCTAAGACTTTCTTAGTTGCCCATAGCAACCAATCAGAGCTCCCCTTTAATTTCATGTAGTGCTCTGAAAATTTTCATACATGTCCCCCTATGGGATTATGTTTTAGGACATAGTAAAAGAAACATCAGATCCTTAGAATGGTTTAAAATGAGGTTTAAAATCAGTCTTAGATGAACAAGACACAACATATTTCATTACTTATTTGACAAAATCTAAGCCAAAATGCAAAAGCAGTATATGAACACTCTTACTGTTTCCATGGGAAGACAGTAAGTAGCAGCCAGGTGCTTAGCAGTTGCTTATCAAATGTCCTTGATTAATTATCAGCAAGTGTAACCTCTCAAAAAAGCAGAAGTTTTGTCTGATTGCTGGTCTGGAGAATTGAGGTGTGTGTTAACACAATGCCGAGGAGGAAGACATCAGCAATGATTTTAAAGAAGCAATTATTGCTGCTCATCAATCTGTGAATTGTTATAAAGCCATTTCTAAACAATTTAGTCTATTATTCCTAGGAGTGGACATCCCAGCAAATGCACCTCAAGGTCAGAATATGTAATGCTCGGAGAGATTGCAAAAAAAAACAACAATATCCTCATTGCAGACTTTACAAGTCTCAGTTAGCATGCTACATGTCTAAATTCATGACAGTACAATTAGAAAATGATTAAACAAGTATGGCTTTTTAAAGGGTTTTCAAAATAAAGCCTCTCTAAAACGTTCATGGCAGCTCAGCTTAAGTATACAAAGTTGCATTTGAACAAACCATATATCGTATGGAGCATTGTCCTTTGTACAGACAAGACCAGTGGAGATGTTTGGCCATAATGCAAAGTGTTTAATAGATATGCATTAAAATAATTATCCTTTATATATAAAAATGGCCTAACATTTACCCAAACTATACAAATTTTGAAAACTGTATATGTATAAAGTACCCGGTGTATATCAGTACCTAGTTTACAAAGCAGTGGACAATGTCTAGCAAATTTAAACAGCAAAAAAGACATTGTACCAAATCCCTTTATTAGCGGGAGAAGTGCCCCTATAAGAGGGAGGAAAAAATGTGGTCAAAAACTCACGGTTTGACTTCCGGTTCCGGCGCGTACATGTGAGGCTGCAGGGAGGAAGGAGCTCCGCTACCGGCCTCACTAAGGGGGACTCTCCCAGCCAAAAAACCCCAGCAAAAGCTGCGGTAAAAAAACCCAGCGCACCTCGCCACATAACCGGGCGGCACGCCGGGGGACAGCCCGGGATACTGTTGGGGACGTCTCCACAAGAATAAACGGACCCGTTACTGCAGCGCGGCCATATCCAAGATGGGGGCACCGATCCTCCCGTGCATAGGGAGCAGCTGGACGCATCTAAAATCGCAAGTATCCTCGGGAGAAAGTGAGATCGCGATCAGGGGGACAGGGGCCTCGGATTTGTAGGCAATGCAGAGGTTTCTAGCAAGGAAGGTAGCTAGATTAATGGCTCCTGTTATTAAAGAATCCCTGACGGCGCTAGTCACAGAAACCATGAGGAGATCCAGGCAGACATTACTGCACATATTTAATCAGTTTAGCAGAGCTTGAGCAAAGAACAAGCAGAGTTGAGGATGACATACTAGGGGTGAGAAGCCCCCTCCAGAAAAGTGATAAGAACCAATAAGTCTTTACAAGAAAAGGTGGAACGATTTAGAAAACCGCTAAAAGGCCCCAATAATGTCCGTATTTTTGGGTTTCCCGGGAATCTTTTTTCACAGGCACAGCTGCCTAAAATATGCTCTGTGGACATTCCAAAAGCTCTAGGGCTAACTCATGAATGTAAAGTAGAACGGGCACACCGCCTGGGCCCTACTCGTGGGACTAACGCAACAGAAAGCGAGAGACCCAGGCCAGTAATAGTCCGCTACCTTGACTTTTCTGAAAAATCACAAATCCTGCAATCTTTTAGAAAGCAAAGAGAGAAAGTGATGGTTAAAGGACACAACATCTTAATGTTTGCAGATTATTCAGCGGAGGTGACCAAAAAAAGACGGGCTTTTTCTCAGACATGCAGCGACTTAGTCCGTTAACAAATCAGATTCTCCTTAAATTCCCGGCGACACTACGCATATTCCTATCAAATGGCGGGATCGGAGTCTTTCATCACCCCTTTTGAAAGCAGCCGAAGCCTTTATGCAGTTTATAGAGCGACACAGAGACGACGCGGAAGGAGATGGAGAGAGGAGATAAAACCGGCCCGGCGGTGGGAGAGGAGAGCATCGGATTCTGCACATGGGTCGCCACCGCCACATCCACAGAGGAGACAGGGGCTATGGAGTCGGCTCTGCCCCCCGCCTCAGCAAGGGAAGCGTTTGAGTGACTGTTATTTCTTATCTTTTATCTGGTCGCTATTGGGGGCATTTGAGAAAACACTCGAACGAGGGATAGATAAGCCATGAATGTTTAATTAATGTATGATGGGTCTAATTTCACGAGGTATTAGGGGTAGGTAAACAGGGGATAGAAGCGCTCAGATTCCATCTCTATACGGGTCATGTAGTGAGGGCTGGGGAGGGAGGGGCTAGTTAGAGATAAGAGTACCCTGATGTGCCTAGGAGAGAGAGGGGAGAAGGAGAGACACATGTACGAAAAAAGAGAAGTCGACACAGAAGTATTTCCGGTAGAGAAAGTTTCGAGTTATAGTAGTTATGGAATTTTAAAAGTTTGTTGTTCCACTTTACTTCACCGCTGGTATACAATAGGAAAGATCTTGAGTGAGAGCCGTCAGACACACCAGGAAAAGGATAAAATGATAAATAAGCAGTATGTGAACCTCTTATATTGTAAAGTCCCATACACTTCCTCCAATGACTAGAGTAATCACCTGGAATATAAAAGGGCTTAATTCTCCTCACAAAAGGAGAATGATACTCAGACATTTGAGGAAGCTTAGGGGAGACATAATATTGCTACAGGAAACACACCTGAAAGCGGAGGATATTCAGAGGATGAATAGGATGTGGGGAGGGGAGATAATAGGCCTGCCAGCAGTAGGTAACAAAGCCGGAGTATTGATGTTGATCCATAAACAAGCCCAATGTTCGGTGGTGTCCTCTAGCTCGATCAGGGAGGGTAGGCTCCACCATGTAATTTTAGATACCCCGTCGGGGCCGGATGAGCATATACAAACACATATGCCCCAAAAAAACCCAGATAAAGAGTTCTTCAGGGAAATTGGAGACCTGCATTCTTCAAGACGGGAAGCAAAAATTTTCTAGTGGCGGGAGATTTCAACAGTGTTATGGAGCCAGGGGAGGTTTGAAGAAAAGCAACCCACCTTCCAGGCCGCAAACACAGGGTAAATCTTCTTAGCCCAAATGACAGAAACCCACTAACTTGAGAGACCCCATGGAGACTAGAAACACCAGAGGAAAGAGAATTTACATTCTTTTAAACCGCCCATTTCCTCATGGTCTAGATTAGATTATCTCTTCACTTTCTGATACCTTAATGAGGAAGGTAAACTGAGACCAAAATCTTGGATTTTGGTGATTTCTGTCAATGCACCGGTATCAATTAAATTACAAACAGATTTTCCCCATGGGCATGACATATTTGGGAGATTCGGAACGTTTTTGGCTCAGGTAGAGGATTTTAGGTATAATATTTGAGGGTGGTGGTTAGAGTATGCCATGGATAACAAGGAACACAGGGAGGACCCCTTCCTATTTTGGGACACAGCCAAAGCAGTGATGCGAGGTAAAATACTAGCATATACGGCGGGGATTAAAAAACGTACTAGACAAAAACACGCAGAGGCAATGTCCAAACTTAGAAATAGTTACACGAAATATGTAGAATCCCTAACTGAGGCAGATAAAGAAGAATGGAAACAAGCAAAACTAGAATATGAGACATGGCAGGAGAGACTAGATAAGATCCACAATGACCACCAGCAAGCAGCTTACTTTAGATTCGGCAATAAATCCGGCAAGCTATTGGCCAATATGGCCAAAGGGAAGTTTAGACAGCAAATAATACGAGAGATGAAAGACTCAACGGGGGTAAAACATAAGGATCCAAAGGAAATAAATAAGATCTTTCATAACTTCTATAGCGAGTTGTACAAACGATGATGCTCAGGAAAAGGACTTTACTAGCTTCCTAAATAAAGTCCCACTGCAGAAGCTGGGGGAGGACGACTTGAGAGTAATAAACTCTCCGGTTACAGAGGAGGAGATCACAAACATAATTAGGGCTTTGCCTAAACATAAAGCCCCGGGTCCAGATGGACTGGTCTGGGGTTCTACAAGATTTCCTGGCCCCTGTTTTAGTGGCAGACCTCAGAGAAGTGTTTGTGAAAACCATCTCTACAAACAAAAATGATAAACTCACAAACAACGCTTTCATTAAAGTGCTACATAAACAGGGCAAAGACCCAGCTTCCCCTGGTTCATACAGGCCAATTTCACTAATTAATCAGGATGCAAAGATTTTTTCTAAAATTATGGCCAACCGCTTAGCCCAATTCATGCCCAAGCTCATAAATCCCAGTCAGAATGGATTTGTCAAAGGCAGATCGGGAGTCATTAATATAAGAACCGTCCTGGCGGTCCAAGACACTATAGCTAGAAACAATAGTGGAGACGAGGTGCCTGCTCTATTTGCCTTAGATGCAGAAAAGGCATTCGATAATGTCAAATGGCCATGGTTGAACGCGGTCATGGACAAAATGAATATTCAGGGGGACATTAGGAACTTCCTAACAGCCATATACCTTAACCCACAAGCCAGGGTGAACACCCCAGGCTTTCTATCTGATCCTATTACACTGCAGAAAGGGACAAGGCAGGGGTTTCCCTCTATCCCCTCTCCTCTTTAACATAGCGCTAGAGCCATAATTGTTCATTTGATTCTACTCGGATGTTTACAGGGGAATAAAGGTGGGTGATGAGGAGGTAAAAATATTTCGGATTTGCTGATGACCTATGTTATTTGTACGCTCGCCCCGACAACAAATGGAGGGTATTATAAGGGAGTTGTCAGAATTGGGAGATCTCATAGGCTACAAGATAAATGCAACAAAAAGTCAGTTGCTGTTTTGGAAAACAACCAAACGCTTACGGGATTAGAAGGGAAGGTGGAAATCTCCCCGGACATGCCTAACATTTCTTAGGAATAAAGATAGGCAGGGCACCCTTCTTCCTTTTACCGACTAAACTATATCCCGTTTTAAAGGAAAAGATATTGAAAGAACTTGATAAATGGAGAAACTTGCCCTTGACACTATTTGGGGGAGCCCACCTGATAAAAATGATGAGTTTCTCTAAACTATTTATCCCTTCAGAATATACCCATCCTTTTTACGTCACAAGGATTATAAATAAATTACAAGCGGCCTTCACAGGTATCTGTGGAACAAAAAGAGAACCCAAAGGGTAGCCTATAAGAAAATTAGTGATTTCCAAAGGAGGGGGAGGAAATACAAATGCCTGATTCGTTTGTATAACTTGGCATCTCTGATACGACATGCTAGGGACTGGCTACATGAAACAAGCAACTTCTCGAAATTACGATTGGGCAAACAACCGCGGGGTCTTACCCATTAAGTGCTTTATTACACCCCCCCGTATAGGGACCTGCCTCCCGTGGAAGACACAGCGTGATATTGAGGGACACGATAGCAGTATGGAAGACTGTGCGAAAGATATATGGACTACCTATGCACTTATCAAAATATGCTCCATTGTGGGATCTCCCAGCTTTTGCTCAGGGCAGGGAAAATAAGTTCTATCGGGAATGGAGGGACAAACATATCCTACTGGTGTCTGATCTGTGTCATGCCACGGAACACAGGTTTCTGAGCTGGGAAGAGCTGAAAATGAAATATGAACTAAAACCTACTCAAATTTTCCAGTATCTCCAGATCATCCACTTTTGTAAGAGTCAGGTAAGAAATCTGCCAGTAGCTGAGATCAGGGGAGACTTTGACACTTTGATGAGTAAGCAGGCGGGCCCGATCCCGCTATCAGTGTTATACAACTTACTGAGAGAGAAATCACTCCAAAAGGTAGATGAAGAGTGCTTTAGATCATGGGACGGGGACTTGGGAGGTCCAGAAGCAAGGCAACAGATTAGAATAGGCCTGGATAAGATAAGGAAGGCCATAACTAACGAAAATTGGAGGGGAATGGTGTTTAGAATAGCCCATAAGGCAACATATGCCTTTGATATACCCTATAAGGATGCCCCACCCCACTATTTACGAGAATGCCCGAAGTGCAGACTCCAGAAGGCAAACTTACTCCATGGTCTTTGGCACTGCCCAAAATTAACAAAGTACTGGGAGGACATTTACGCTTTGATAGAATCAGTATGGACTCACAGGATACCAGACACTCCTATAAGTGCGATATTTCACTTCATCCCACGGGAAGGGGAAGGAAATGACACACAGACTGCCATGAGCAAAAAAGGAGTACATCTCACTCTAATGGCGGCAAAAAAAGGCATATTAAGACACTGGCTAGAGGAGGGCACCCCCAAACTTCAAGAAGTCATTGACATCTTGAGGAGATTAATGTTTAAAGGATAGAAATTTAGGCGGAAAATAACAAGGGAGAAACTTACAGAACGCTTTTTTAAGGAATGGAAGCAATTTATAGTTAAGACATTCACTGATACAGAAATAGCTAATTTAATGACACCCTTTAGGCTTACTTCATACTACCTCCGGGAGAAACTAGGAGGCTCGCTAGGTAGATTGATCGAGGGAGACACCGATTGACTGGCTTTAGAGAAAGAGGGCAGTAGTCAGGTACATTATATAGGAAAGGGAATACGTCTCTCAGTCACGGTCAGGGATGAAAGGCTCTGATAGTACGGGAACAAAGTACTGGAGTGGGACATAAGTTAAACACAGATGGAGGCATTTTTAATGAGGTGAGACAAATACCAGCGGGAGAAGATCTTTGGTGATTTTGAAGTTGGAGTTACATTGTTCTGATTTTGATGCTTAGTTTAACGAGTAAATACAGAACCACCGGGTTCTTGCCTTTCGGATCAATTTATTGCTCCTTATAAGACCTAGACTTTTTGAATACATCCGAAAGGGGAATACTGGAAAACGGTTAGCTTTTTAAATAGCAAAATTTATGAGGATGATCCGAATTGCAAGGTATAGTGGTTAACTTCTGGAGCCATAGTAATTTCTGCTGATATTATGTGTGGTTATCACTCTGCCTTATGTACAAGTTGAAATGTATGTGAAGGAAATATTTGGATCCCTCAATAAAAATTGTGGTTAAAAAAAAAAAAAAACTCACGGTTCAGAAGACCTTGTCACAGTAGACTCCGTTGCCCCATTGGACCAGTATATACCATATAAGACTTATGTCTGTGTTCTTTATGTTTGTTACTGTATAATTTAGTTAGGGTGAGTCGCCGAGAGGTGGGGTCGCCCTTTTCGGGGCGAGTGCTCTATCTGGATAGGACTAGTATAGTGATAGCGATAGTGCTTTTTCTATTATATGGTATATACTGGTCCAATGGGGCAACGGAGTCTACTGTGACAAGGTCTTCTGAACCGTGAGTTTTTGACCACATTTTTTCCTCCCTCTTATAGGGGCACTTCTCCCTGCTAATAGGTATTTGGTACAATGTCTTTTTTGCTGTGATAAGCTAGACATTGTCCACTTGCTTTTGTATCTAGGTACTGATATACACCGGGTACTTTATACATATACAGTTGCATATTTGTATAGTGGCTATATGTGTTAGGCCATTTTTATATATATAAAGGATAATTATTTTAATGCATATCTATTAAAGATTATTGTTTTAGGAATTTTTCTTTTGATCTGTGAGACGGTTTTCTATATTCCTATTATTATCTCTTTTTTCTGTGAGTTGTCATAATGCAAAGTGCCATATTTAGTAAAAACTAAATCTAGCATATGAGCATCAACACCTATTGTAAAGAACAGTGGTGGAGGGGGTGATGATTTAAGCTTGATTTGCAGCCCCAAGACCTGGGCACTTTGCAGTCACTGAGTCGACCATGAAATCCTGTACATTTCAGAGTGAAATGTGAGACCATCTATCCAACACCTAGAGATTGGCTGAATCTGGGTCATGCAACAGGATAATAATCCTAAACACACCAGCAAATCACAACAGAATGGCGGAAATAGATAAGAATGAAGGTGTTGCAATCATCCAGTCATAATCCAGATTGCAATGCAATTGAAATGCTGTGGTGGACCTTAAACCTAACTTCCAGCTTTGAAAACTGACCAGAAAAGAGACCTGTGTTACAGTGTATGTGAAAAGTTCTCAGATTTTAAGAGGTTTCTAAATACTAAAAACCACCAAAAATCTGACTTAAAACCTGTGCTGTATAGACATAGCCTAAGAGGGCTGAGCATAAATGAATGCCCACAGACTTCAATGATCTAAAGCAACATTGTAAAGAAGACTGAGAAAAATTCATACAGCAAGATGTGAGACTGATGAAGTCATACAGAAAATGATTGCTTATTACGACTAAAGCTATTGATTCAAGGGGTGTACTTAGTTTTGGCTGTTCTGTTTTATCCTCATATATGTTAAATGAATAATGACATAGTATAATGTGTCATGTGGTGGTGTTCATCTGAGGTTGTATTTACCTAGTTTCAAGACCTTTTAAGGACCAGGTATTTTATTAAGTCCTGATACGGAACACCATAAAATTTAAAGAGGGTGTACATTCTTCTTTTTGTGACTGTAGTTATGACTTTGGTATATGTTTTGTCCTTCCATTGACCCCTTTGTTTTTGCTCTTTATTGCCTTTGTTCTATGTTGCTATTTTGTACATGACTGTGATCGTTATTGTAATATACAAGATTACTATATGGCTAAATAATATGAATATAGTGTCCATTGTACTGTATTATTGTAATTGTCCATTGCATTGTTAATGCTCTATCTACCTATGTCACAGGTAACAAACTCCGTCTTCCCAGTATGGACATACAGCTACTTGGTAATATTATTCCCAGTTTTCCTGCTCACAGACTATGTAAGATACAAACCAGTTATAATCCTACAGGGCCTGAGTTACGTAACCGCATGGATTCTCTTGCTCTTTGCCCGCGGAGTTCCTGCCATGCAAGGCCTGGAATTTGTTTATGGCATGGTGACTGCCACCGAAGTGGCCTATTTTTCATACATCTACAGTGTGGTCGATACAGAACATTACCAGAAGGTCACCAGCTATTGCCGTAGTATAACATTGGTGGGATTTACTATTGCCTCTGTATTGGGGCAGCTTTTGGTCTCCTTAGCTGGAATATCTTACTTCTACCTCAATGTTATCTCTTTGGTAAGTGTCTCAATAGCTTTTGTTTCCTCCTTGGTGTTCCCCATGCCAAGAAAGAGCATGTTTTTCCACAAAAAAATTACGGAAAACTCTGTCCAAGAGACTTCAGAAGATCCAAAAGTAATTAGTAGTAATGCAGATACGCCAAATACAGAATTAAAGACAGAAGCCTCAGACAAGGATCCTGGTCACAATTTCTGTAAAGTTATCTGGCTCCTGTGTAAAGATTTGAAAGAATGCTACTCTTCAATGCAACTCCTATACTGGTCCTTGTGGTGGGCACTTGCTACAGCTGGATACAACCAAGTGATAAATTATGTACAGGTTCTATGGGAACACGTGGAACCTGCTCAGAACTCCACGATCTATAACGGAGGAGTAGAAGCTGTCTCCACGTTTCTGGGTAAGTAGATTAGATTTCATAAATTTATTTTTTATAATAAAAATATATATTCTTTAAAAAGATCATTCTGATCTCCTGACCTTTTGGTTGTAGTAAATAAGATTCCCTTTAGAGAACAGTGCTGGAGAATCTTGTATTTGAAGTGTGCTGTGTCATTAGTCTGCTATCTGTCCTGGAAAGGTACAAATAAATGCACAACTAGATGTTACCATTACCATTGCCAATAGAGCATATTCCTACAATCAGTTCTGACAACACCAGACTGTGTGGATACCCATCCTATTAAGAGGGACATAGTAATATCCAGCTGTCAATGCATTCAAATATTTTTAGGAGTAACAGAGGAACAGCACAATGAAAAGTTCTGGGAAAAGGTGCTTTAGAATAGTTATTGAATTACTACAGTATATATAATAAAACTGAGATGTCCTTGCAGGCTACAGCCACACGGCCGGTATTTTATCGTCTTTTCGATGGTTTGGGGGGACGGTTCTGTCCACAGTTTGCGGATTCGACCATTCCCCTTAACCATTGAACCATTGAACCTTCCACCCGAAAACCGAACAGTAGATTGTTGATGTTCCTAGTTTTTCGGAATGCTGGTGGTCAGAAATCCATCAAGCAGAAAATCCATTCAGTGTAGACTACTAGGTAGATTTTCTATTAAAGTCTATGGGGATGGTTGCTTGTCGGTTTTCAGGCGCTTTCCAAATCCGCAAGCCGTCTAAAAAATCCCACGAAAAACCAATGTCATGTGGACTTAGCCTTGCTACTTCCTTCACACACAACTTTTTCATGGCAAAAAAATGCCCTAAAAATACATGCTTTTTCATGATTCATGTGTTTTTTATGACATTTGTACAAAATAAAGAAAATAAGTAGGTGCATTTTTAGTGTTTTTGTTTCATTCTAGTGTTTCCTATAAGAAATCATTTGATTCATAGATTGTGTGATTCCATGCCACCAAAAAACAAGACACACATCTACACTAGCATTTTTTTTTTCTAGAAAAAAGAACAAAGAAGGTCTACATGGGAAAAACCCAAAAATTGCCTAAAAAGTGCCATACCTATAACATACTGTATTTAGGGCAATAAAAGCCACTTGCCAATAAAAAGCACCTAACTAAATTTTTTTGTTTTGCTTCTTACTCAGAAATCCTGCTCCAAATCATATAAACCTAAATTTCAGAAAACTCAGCTTCTCTCCCTCTACCAGGGAGGCATAAATCCTTTTAATTTCTTCCTTTGTGTTTTTACCATATTCTTTGTGTGTAGTCATGGGTCTTATACCTATTTTTAATTACTTGTAATCGTGTACTAATAAAATCAATATTATATTATATTGATTTGGGTTGCTGTGTCTGTATAGGGTTGATCTACAGTTTTGAAAAATTGCCACAAAAATATCAGTATTTCCCCCCCCCAAAAAAGTGTTAAATTATCCAAGGCACCCTTCACACTTGCATGTAAGGTTCTCTTTGGGAATGAAGGAAAAAAATGCCAAAGCATGCTGCGCTAATTTTTCTGGTAAAACAATGGACATCTCGACGGAAACCTGACAGACCCTATGGTAGTCAATGAGGTCAGGCGTCATTAGTGTCCGTTGCCAACCATGTCCAGTTCCACCTTTTCAATGGAGGTTCCAAACCGGGCCTTATTTAGTCAAAGTATGCAACAAATCTTCTATGATATTTTATTGTTACTGATTTTAATTTGGAAACAGAACTGCAGAATTTTATCACATTGATTTTTTATCAATTTGTATAATCCATGCTAAATTGTGCAGTAGCAAATTTACACAATTTAGCACTATGAAAAATCTGTTGTATTTACATCTTGTGTCAAAGCACGTTTATAGAAAACATACGGCCACTCCTGACATAGTGTTCCCTATTAAACACTTCTGGAGCATCTTTTCCTGTGATTCTGCTATTGTTTCTCCTAGAAATTCATTACCAATCAGATGTGTGTTACCATTGAAAACTAGAATGTTGGGGGGCATGTCCGGCTGCACCTGAGCTCCGTCGGCCCCGCTGAAACTTGCACGGCTATACCCGTAAACCCCTGGCAGTTCCATCTCTACAACACCGGACTTGGTCCCTAAAAATTTCCCGGGAAAACAGGGCGCCAATTTGGAACCAAGGAGGGGGAAAAATCGGCGCGAGTGGAGGGAAAGAGGAGGAGGGATAAGGACGGTGATGGGAGGGATCCTGCGTGTGCAGGCCCGCGCTTCTAGTGTGTCGCAGACAGATTTGTGGCAACTGCCATCGCCTGGACGCGGTAATACTTAAAGGACCCCGCCTGTCACCTGTAACGGGCTCCGGAGCAGACTTGACGCGGGGGGATGCAGACCCCCGTCGATAAGGGAGGAACCCCCCAAGCCACGTGCGGAGCAGAACATTTAAAACCCGAAGGTCCGGGGGTCTCTCTTACTGTCTCCAAGACCCCAGCTATTGTGGACACTGCGAGTGGGGTGCAGGGGACTGACACGGCCCGCCAGCGTACTCTCCACACATATTAGAATACTCCCCTTCGCCTTTTTTCCCAGGCACTCTGGACTGTGTCTGGCCTTTTACCTGTCTGCTTAAAATTTCCCATCACCAATCCCGGTTACTAGGGTCCCCCCCCTCTTCAGCTACCCTGCCCTAGCATGCCTAAGCAACAAAAAGGTGGGGTTCACAGGTAGACTGCAAAATTTGGCTTTAGCTAAAGTCCACTGCAATGTCCCTCCAAAAGAGGCGGCATGCTCCACCTCTAGCATTGTACAGGTTTTGGACACTCCTGGCCCTGTCTCAAGACCGGACGAAAGGGGGGGGAGGGGGCACTATCGAAAAATTGGAGGATATGGATGGAAAGCTTACCCTTAAAAAATATCCCACTAAAGAATTTAAATCCTTTTCCCTTGAGGTCAAAGAGGGGGTGTAAAATGGGATTGCGCTATCCATCAAAGCCTTGTGCACTGGGAAATAGGGTTGATAGTTTGGAAGAAGCCATATGACACCCCGGGGATATGTATCCCAAATCAGTAACGGTCAATAACCAAGCTAGAGCATTTTAAAGGGGGACTTCCCCCCATATTGAGGGCCTAGATAACGGGAAAAAGAAATAATTTTTTCCCAATCAAAAGGTACCCTGAACTAAAGACTAAAAGATCTAAATTTTTTTTCTTGGGTTATATTCAACAACCCGTTTGGGGGAGCCCTGTCCATCTATTCAACTGGATAGAGCCATCGTCCCTCCACCAAAGGGTTTTCAACTACCCCCAAGGGATGTGATTGCTGCTCCATGACTTTGCCACTAAAAAGAAAAACATGGCCAAGGCTGATCTCTGTGAGAATGGGAGTTGAGGGGACCTCAATAAGTTGTACCCCGGGTCTCTCTGGATCAAGCTCCCAAAAAGTCGTGTTTTTAAACCATTTTCATGTTTTGAAAAGCGAAAAATTATTCCCATGGGGGGTTCCCCTTTTCACTTACAGCGAACAAGAACGGCTTCTTACTCTGTCCCTTTGGGACGAGTGCACTTGTTAAAATGTTCCTTCCATGTTTATTAATCCAATGCAGAGTACCCATCCCGCTCCGGGTGTAGAAAATTTAAAACGTATAAAAAAATGTTTTTTAAGTTTTCTGGAATGGAAAAAGGGCCCAAAAATTGCCCCCCAAAGTTGCAATCCAGAAGGTCGGGTGTAGGGCCCAAACACAAATTTTCGAATTACAAAATTTGCCGTTTAGCCAGACTATTTTTGATTGGATAAAAACCGTCGAACTTTTTTTTGGGATTGGTCATTGGGGAAAAAATCTACAGGGGACAATCTTGCTAATTCTATTACAAATGGCAAATACCTCGTATGTAAAAACAATCAGTTCTATTTAGAGATAAATAGCTGCTTGGAAGGAACTAAGGAAAAGATTTGGGGTTTGCTTCGAATTTTTAAATACCTACCCATATGGGATCATGGAGAATTTCCGGCAGGGAGAGACAGCAAGTGGTTCAAGACATGGAGGGAGGCCGGGTTTGAATCTATAGCTAGGTTAATTGATCCCACAGAAAACAGATGGAAGACATTTGATGAAATAAAGGTAGAATTCAAAATTCCAAATTCCCAAGTACTGCAATATCTACAGGTCAAATCCTTTTGCGCATCTAGGCTTCAGGATGTGAAAAAGGAAAAGGGGAAAAAATGACTTTGACAGATTGATGGGGACCGGCCTGAATAAAAGATCTGTTACTGAAATTTTTGCTTGTCTTAGAGACAAATATGTATTTGGGAGCATCGGAAGAAGGCTTTAAGAAATTGAGTACTTGGTTAGGTATAAAATGACATATGGGCAGAGATTATTTCGGTTTGGAACCTGATCCGCAATTTACATCATTAATGAAAAATGGAGAGAAACTTATTTTAAAAATAGCCCATGCAGCGATCTAGCTTTTGATATCCCTCCAACTCCAAACCTCCCTAACAGAAAAACGCATGGCCCAAAATGTAACGAGGCCAAAACAAATTTTTTCCCAGGGATTATGGCCCTGTCCGAGGATTAAGACATTCGGAAGGGATTTAGGGACCCTTTATCCTTAATGGGGGGACGCCAATCATCAACTCACCAATAGTGTTCATTCTACATGGACAGGATGGAAACTAATCGGATTCGTTATCACACCAGGGAAATAGATTCCCAGCAATTTTAAACCCTATAATACTTATGGTATTAGCCAAAGATGCATAATGACCAAATGGTTAGACCCGGAAGTTCCAGATCTGGCTATGGTGAAAAGAACAAACCAAACTATATGCCTAGCCGACCAACTATATACGGAACGGCATAAAGAATCAGTGGCGAAAAATTTCTTCAAAAAATGGAGACCTTTCTAGAGGAAATTGTATACGCAATCCGAGATAAATCGGCTGGTAGATGTTTTTCAGTATACCAACTGGTTTTTGAGGGAATCCCTAATGGGGACACTGGGAAGATTGCAATCCTCTGTTAATAGCACAAATGAATAGGTGGGGTAACAACTATATTAATTGATATAGACATGTGAACGAGAATAATACCCTTAATTTTATGGGTTAGTGCATAGGAAAATCACAAACTTCTTGAAACCCTGGGTGGTTGGTTTATGTTAAGTTATTGTTATGTCCATGTATTAATAGATTGTAAACTGCGATTGGTCGCTTTTCCTCATGCTTTACTGAGTATTTAACAAATAATTTCTTATACTAGTTGGAGGCCATGTACCTAAAGAAGACTCGGACTTGATCTGATGGTTACACAATCTTTAACATCTTGTCATAAACATAGTGGGGACAAACTATGTAATTAATTAAAAAAATGCTGGTACTTGGTGTTTGACGAATAAATGGTTGTATTGGTTGCTATGCCGTTTTTCTATGGTATGGCTTGTTTTTTCTGTTGTACCAAATAAAATATATTAAAAAAAAAAAAAAACGGCTGCTCAACGACCCTGAGGACGTATGCAGACCTTCCTACCTTCTGCGCAGATTTAGAAATTGCTAAACCTGACATTTCTGATTGGTAGCGTGAAACCCCTGACCCGGACCCGAGCCCGATTTGGAATCAAGTTCGTCGCAAGAACAAACGGGCCCCCTCTCCCGGAAGCTCTCCTGTAGTTCGCACTCCGAAGGGTCTAGGATGAAAGGGCCATAGTTTGAGACTTGAGCATCTTAGCCCTCATAAGGTCGCACCAGGACTCTTACACCACTGCCAGGGTGTTGTTTTCTTGATTTAAAATAGATATAGATGATTGTATAGCTTAATAATAATTAATACCGTAGAGTTTACCTGTTTTTTCCCCACCCCTGTCCCCCTTTTTTTTTCTGCCTCAACACCTCCCCCCCCCCCCCCCCCACCTCTTTTTCCCTTTTTTTTTTTTTTTTCCCTTTCTCTCTCTTCTCCTTCTTCCCCTTTCCCACACCTCCTACTCTCTATGAACAAAATGTGAGGAAAAATTTCAGCGGGCCGCCACCAGAGACGGCACTGACTGGAAGCCAGCTGACGGTCCTCCCCAGTGAGGAATTTCCTAAGGGGAGCTCTCTCTTTGAGGGATGCTTTTCTGGTCAACGTTATCCCATCTTTGGCCATATCCTCTTCAGGCCCTTTTTGGTCCTGGTACACTTGATATTGTTACCCATTGTTGGGAAGTTTTGCATTGATGCCTTTTTGACCTATGTAACCCTTGTTTATGCATGTTTTGTCCTGTCTACCCCCGCCTTCCTTCTGTGTCTTTTGTGGGACCACTTCAACTGGAGCTATCTTGGATCCCTCCCTGTTAACCCAAGCATGGTTTATATGAGCTATTGGGATGGGATTAGTATTAATAATGGCTAAGATTATTTCGCTCAATGTTAAAGGGCTGAATTCTGCGGTTAAAAGACGTCTCCTAAGTTCTGAATTAAGATCATCAGGCGCAGATATTGCGTTTATACAGGAGACTCATTTCAACCGAGAAGGAAATTTTGCCTTTGTAAAACATCTTTACCCGCATGCATATGTTTCCGCCCAAACCAGGAAAAAAGCAGGTGTGGCAATATTACTCTCCCGCAATTGCCCAATCCAAGTAAAACACTCTGTCTTGGATGAAGATGGCCGATATGTAATACTCCAGGGTCTGCTCCGAGGCTCCACCATAGTCCTCTGTAATCTGTATGCTCCCAACCGCTTTCAAATTAAATTTCTAAAGAGAATATTCACTAAGGTATCCCGATTGTTACCTGCTATGCTTGTAATAGGAGGCGACTTTAATGTTTCCTTCTCGGATACTATGGATAGATTGCAAACCAAAGATACTCCTCTCTCCCGTTCTCAAGCCGGGATCTCCAGAGATTTTCGCAAATTAGTTCGATCGCACGGACTATTTGACCTTTGGAGAGAATACCACCCGACTGTCAGAGCATACTCTTATTACTCCCACCTCATGGGTCACACACCCGCATAGATTCTTTTTAAGCCAATATCCCAGCATTGATGTCAATAGTTGACTCCAAAATAGGCCAAATCACATGGTCCGACCATGCTCCGATAACTATAACCCTACGTGCCGATCTCTCTAATACGCGCAGATGTCATTGAAGGTTAAATGAGGGTTTACTGAAGCGCTCGGATTTGAGGGAACAATTACGCAGCGACATTATGGAGTATTTCTCTATTAACAAAGACTCGGTTCCCTCATTGGGGATGCTTTGGGAGGCACACAAGGCGGTTGTCCGAAGACGATGTATCGCCCTGGGCACTCGCATCAAACGCGATAGAGAATTCCAGAGGGAAACTCTTACTTTTCACTTAAAAGCTTAGAGACCAAACTTCTTACAAAACCTTCTAAACAGACCTTGCGGCGCATAGTTGAGGTTCGGCACCAATTGAAAACACTGGCCCTAGACAAAACTGAAAAACTTTTAATGTACTCCAAACAAAAATACTATGAGAGGGGAAATAAAGCCCACACACTGCTAGCTAAGCAATTGAGAAATGACTCAGTAAATGGGGCGCCACAAGCAATGAGAGATTCACGGGGGACCCTGATATATGACCCAGATAAAATTTCCCAAATTTTTAAGGATTATTTTTCAGCCTTATATTCATTACCAGACTCACTGCCCTCGAATCTAGCAGACCGGGGTACATTACTCGGACACTTCCTAGAAAAATGCAATTTGCCTAAACTTACGCCTGCAGCCCTGGAAGAGGTCAATGCTCCAATAGGAGTGGAAGAGATAGAGGAAATTTTGTAAGAACTGCCAAATGGGAAAGCACCGGGACCAGATGGACTTGCCTATCTTTACTACAAAACTTTCTTCCCTCAACTGGCACCGACCCTAACTACTCTCTATAACTCCTTTCTTGAAGGCTCTCAGATCCCACCGGCGATGTCCCATTCTTTTATCACCCTCAAAAGCCAGACAGGGACCACCTGGACCCGTCTAATTACCGGCCTATAGCCCTTTTAAACGCCTGGCTAGATTAGCTGCCTGGCTCCCACAGATAATTCACTCAGACCAGGTGGGATTCGTTCTTGGGAGGCAGGGAGCGGACAACACCAGGTGAGCTATAGACCTCATAGAAGTAGTCAACCGGGAAGATCAGGAAGCACTTTTCCTGAGCCTTGATGCGGAGAAGGCCTTTGACTGCCTGAATTGGTCCTTTATCTCAGCGACCCTTGAGGCCTTTGGCATTAGGGGTTCCTTTATGACAGCGGTCAGGGGCCTGTACTCCACCCCCTCAGCAACTATACGGTTGCCACATGGTATGTCCGCTCCCTTCCAGATCAGAAATGGAACTAGGCAGGGATGCCCACTCTCACCCTTTCTATTTGTTATGTCTGTGGAACCCCTAGCAGCCGCTGTTCGCTTAAACCCGGATATTAGAGGTGTTACTGTCCGTAATAAGGAATATAAACTGTCGTTATTTGCGGACGATATTTTGCTTTCATTGACTTCGCCCCATATAACACTTCCTAATCTACATTCCCTCCTGGAAGATTTTGGTAGATTATCTGGTTTCCAAATCGATACTGGGAAAACAGAGGCCTTGCCAATTAATATACCCAAAACCCGCCTGCAAACGTTAGAACTAAATTTTAAATACAAATGGAAGAAAGATTCTCTGAAATACCTTGGTATTAACTTGACAGGCTCATACTCCTCTATATACTGCCAAAACTACCCTAAACTTTTTTCGGAACTTAGGAGTCTAATGTCCCAGTGGCAGCAGAGGCCATTATCTTGGTTCGGTAGAATAGCCGCAGTGAAAATGACACTATTGCCTAAGCTACTCTACTATTTTGACTCTTTACCAGTACAGGTGCCCTTGGGAGACATAAGAGCAATCCAAGCGGCTATGATTCGGTTTATCTGGGCCCAAAGATGACACAGAGTCCCAAAAACTGTCCTCCTGGCTCCAAAACATAGGGGGTTTTGGGGGTCCCAGACCTTTTAAAATACTTCTGGGCATCGCAACTAAGACGTATTGTGGGATGGTCCTCCCTATATGCCTACTCAACCTGGGCGGAAATTGAAAAACTTTGGCTAGCTCAAGTCCACCCTAACTCTATGTTATGGGGCACCTCACACATACATGTAGACAAGCCTCTGTTGGGTCCAATGGCTCTATTAAGGAAATCATGGGGTACTTGTTTTAAGCGGTTTAACCTGTGTTCCGAGGTATCACCCATCACCTCGTTTCTTTTTCAGCCCCATCTTCCAGATAGTCTGTCATTAAGTAGTTATAAATTATGGTTTGAAAAAGGTCTTTTTCGACTCGCACATGTGGTGGAGCCTCGGACAAGGAAATTAATGTCCTTTGAGAATATAAAGTCATCCTTCGATATCTCAAACTCTGCATACTATTCTTACTTACAGATCGGCCACTTCATACGACAGAGGTCGGGCACAGATAAAGTGTCCACGCCTACTCGATTTGAGATTCTATGTAGGAATAACTATTCCACCAGAGGCCTAATTTCGGCTATTTACCAGATTCTTCTTGATCCGGACCCTGATGATCCCCCCAATCATAAACATATGGAGCGGTGGAACAAATACCTGACTGCGCCACTCACAACAGACGAATGGCAACGTGTTTGGAGGGGGGCGTCAAGGACCTCATTATGCGCTTTGCACAAAGAGAATCAGTATAAAATTCTATTCTTTTGGTATCATACCCCCTATTTAATACATAAATTTAATCCAACGGTTTCCGACCATTGCTGGAGGTGTCGAACAGGAGGGGCCCATCTCTTCCACATTTTTTGGGAATGTGAACGGATCCAACCATACTTGGAAATGGTCCGTAACCTGTTGAGGGAGGTACTAGATATGAGGGTGGCCTTGGATCCTAAGATTTTTTTACTCAATTTACTACCGCATGGTCTGGGTAAAAATTCTATGCAACTGATTTTATATCTCCTTACTGGTAAAATGCCAAAAAAAAAT